>VUQR01004137.1:28958-43494 GCA_015108515.1 Hemichromis elongatus
CACCCCCCACCCCACACTCACCCGGCATTCTGTCTTATCGATTTAGGCTACTGTCTGTTGAAAACTGAACAACAGACCCCGATGCAGCAGTGCTACTTCTATATTATTCTACTGATCCAACTTGCAGGAGAGTCGGTCTTTCCTGTCAAAAATCAATCAGGTAACGAGCCTGCATCCAGAATCAGTCGTTCATCTGTTTAAAATATTTATAATTGCTCTTAAGTGGTGCAGTTAAAGGAGCTGATGTGGCCCCAAAGTCAAACAGTCCCTTACAACAAAGCTGTGACTGAACCGAGAGGGAGAGACACTGGATGGCATGTTTGAAAGGCTGTGCCTTGTATTGTATTGGTCTGTCAGCTGAACCAGGCATGGAGCTATTCATGCTTGTTGGCTCAGGGTGAGAAAACAGAAAGATAAAGAGAACCCCACCCCCCCACCCCCTTTCATTCTTCTAACACTTTCTTTATAGTGACATATCTCCTTTTCTTTCACTCCGCGTCTCCCTTTTCCTGTCTTGTTTGACCCACATAGCTGGTTTGCATAGCAGTGTCGCTGTGGCCCTGTCTGTCTCTTACTTCCCCTAAAGTATCTATCTAAAGCCTTTGGCACTTTGTCTTAGCGCTGGATTAATGCTGAACTGGACAAGGCACTAGCTCTCCCACAGCAACACATACAAACACATCCAGTCTCTCTTGAGTAGCTTTACACACTTATCTCTTGTTCTGTCCCTTCATGTTTCTCCGTCTTCTCCCTCCTGCTCAATCATTTCATCGAGGTAGGGAGAAAAGGGGGAGAGTGAGGTGGAACGATCAGGGCACTTGAAGCTCTACATGCTCAGACAGGCCGGCTAATATTCCTCCAGCAGATTCCTGGCATGCCATAGTAACCTGCTGGATCCTCTTTCAACCATCGGACCCTCTGTAAAAGCTCTGGCTGTGTTAGCAGTAGTCTATTCCAGTTTATTTGGGTGGTTTGTATCTCTGCGTGTATTCACAATTTGTCAGTTTGCCATTAGGTTGTTTCTTTATGGCACAAACACACCTGTTTGTCCTGCATCTGTTGCTTCAACATTGTTCGCTTGCTTGCTCACCAAAAGCAGTTGACTTCCACATGATGTGCGTGTGTTTGTAGAGGAGCTGCAGCTATGTGCCAAAGGTGAGAGACCCATTCATAATTGTGGAGTGCGCAGCCGGTCTATTGGTGGGTTCTTAGACTTGTCAACATCCCGCAGGGACAATAATAGTAGCCTGCCGGGGTTCTATTTTCAATTTCACTGTATTATAATTACAGACTTCGATAGGATATGTAGTTCTGACACACAGAAAGAGCTCTGTGCAGTAAGGCCTTGTTTTGCAATTGTGTTACATCCTTGACCTGTCTCTGAATCTCCATATCGCTTGTTTTTTTACTTCTGCTAATGATCGATTGTTTTCTTGTATCCATCTCATCTTCTTTCTCTTCTTCCTTTGAGCAGATTAGAAGATGTCTGCAGACGGTTTCGGAGCCACGGGCAGCGATGCCCAGCAAACATTGCAGTCCTTCTGGCCTCGTGTCATGGAGGAGATCAGGAACTTGACTGTGGTACGTAACACGGATGCAAACAGATGAACAATACAGAAAAAGGTCACAGTTTCAGCTTTATTCTGTACTTGACTGTATCAATCTGTTGTCCTCAGAAGGATTTCCGTGTGCAGGAGTTGCCTTTAGCCCGAATCAAGAAAATCATGAAGTTGGATGAGGATGTGAAGGTAAGAGGAGAACCTGAATAATGAAACTGAGAGAGAGGGTGTGTATTGAAAAGAACTTCTCTGCAGATATATTTTCTCATGTGGGTTTTTTTTGACAGATGTGCAGTGAAGAGCTCTGTCCAGCATGTTGGCTCAAAATGTTCCATAGCTGGTGATTTGGTTTGTGTCTGGTAACTGTGAAGTTACATAACATATAATTCACGAACCAGACCACACAGTGACCTCTCGTGATCCATCTATATGGAAAAGACCATTCCAGTCCCATGTGACAGCACAAATGGACCCAAATTATGCCAAAATGTAGTTGTCAAGGGTTCTGTTGTTTTCATTTAATAGGTTACTCATTTGGTATTTCTAGCTTAACTTTATTTTCTGACAAAAACATATGGCCTTGTTGGAAATTGTTGATTAATTTGAAGCTTGGTTCTTAATAAGTTCTTGGTCTGTAGCTTTTTGTGCTCAGACCACACAATAAATGGACTCAAAGATGCAATTATTATTTTATAATTAAAGATAATTTTTCAATTAAAAAGTTGTATCAGCTCTTAGCATTCAGTAGTTACTGGTAATAGTAGCTCTTTTTATTTTATGAAATGGGTTTACATCAAAACATTATCGATGTGTGAAGGGATAATTTGGCCTCATTTTTGTGAAATTGCAAGACCTGCAGTGTAGCAAGTAGCGAGTTAATGTGACTTATGTAAAAAGCTGTTAATGCAGACATCTGTAGCAATTATGGAACTGCTTTTTGGTTTTAAGATTTCTCTTTTTCCACTTGTGGACTTTTTAAAATATAACCCACTTTGCTGGGAATTGCACTTATTGTTAATGGCTAAAATTAACCAAAAGAATATTATAGCAGTTATTACAGATAAAAGCATCGATTTTGGCCATATTGTAACATTACTGCTACATTTGAAGATCTGCTAAGGGTAATGTGGCTTTTTTTTATGTGTCAGAAGGAAACACTCCACCAGGCAACTATGACTCACAAAGGAGTGATTTTTTTAAATTCATTTTTTTCCCCTAATTACACCTGATTGTCAACCGGGATTGTTCATAGCCTCTAAAAAGAAAGCCTCTGCACTGTGTTTGTGTGTGGCTTGGGTATGTCGTGTCAAGAATGCTATCCCCTTAGTTAAGCAGCGGCTTACAGCGGTAAAGAGATCAGGAGATCACTAACATATCTGAAGGAAAGACCCTTCTGTCGGTGCTGACACAGCAGCTTGCACTGCATCTGTGCAAGCATGTGTGAGTGTTTATAGCGTCAGTGCAACGTTTCATTTAAGCATTGCTTTTATGAACATATAGGAAATACATTTTTATGGGAGTTGATTTTAGAGTTCAGTGCTTGTGAGCAGAAAGAAATCGATTAAAGGTACCCCTCCAACTCTGCCCAAGTATCTATACTACTAACTGCGCAGTCTTTTTTTAACAAGTGAATGTATATGTTGGTTATTTTTGCAGCAGCTGTGACTTTGATGTGGCCGGGTGTGACTGAGGTCCTGAACGATTCATTTAAATGCTGATATTTGATTGATGGACTGTGGGTGTGTTTAACCAGGTGTAACACTATTTCTACTGTACAGATGATCAGCGCAGAAGCTCCGGTCCTGTTTGCCAAAGCAGCTCAGATCTTCATCACAGAGCTCACCCTCAGAGCGTGGATCCACACTGAGGACAACAAGCGACGCACACTACAGGTTATAGACGTTTCTTTCTTTTTATTTAAACTCCTCCGTATGACATGTTGTTTTTTTTTGTTTGTTTTTTTAATCCTTAGCAAATCCTACTGTAAGTGGATTGGACCTCCCGACACATGCACACAAACAGACCCGGTTGCAATACTTACTTGACCTTTCTTCTTTCTGTCTTTCAAATTTATCCCTTTTCCCACATTCTGACATCAATTGGCTATCTTTTTGGTTTCATGCTACTTATTCGCTAAGTGCCTGTGTCAGTGTGCATGTACAAGCAGAGACCCCATACCAGCATCCCCTTGAGGACTGTCTCTCTGTTACGTTCTTTCTTGTTCCATTCACTTTAAAAGCAAAACCAGGCAGGTGCCGGTGACCCACTTTTCCCCGGTGCCATTTAGCATCCTCTGCTGTATCAAAGTTGAATAAAGGTGGGGTCTGGAAAGATACAGAAGAAAAAGGATTCTGAGAACATGAAAGCACTGAAGGAAGCAGTTGAGAAAAATCAGTCTGGAGTGTGTCTCACCTGGAAGTCAAGTAGAGAAAAACTGGAGCTGAACATGAAAGCCCTTAAGTCCACTTTATCCATTCACATACCTCTGAGAGATTAACAGTCCATGAATATGTTTGTATGCCAATGTGGGTAGAAAGAGTGTGGAAAAAATCTATCTTATCACAGTTTGTCTTACACTGAAGGCTTGATTTGGAAGTACACTCATTTTGCTGTTAATATAGCTCTGCCCCTAATGGTAGTCCTATTTTTCTTTTTCTTTTTTGTTTCTTTTTTTTTGTGGACCAAAGCTGTTTTTTAGAGCTCTGCAGTGCACACTTTAAAATAGAAATTTCATCTACTGTGACTGTGCACACATTAATTGCCTTGTACGCTACAGATGACGCATTGGATGCGTGTGATGCTTCAGTTCATGAATACAGGATTTTTTTTTTTTTTCATTTGCCAAAGTGAGGGAAAGTGGTGCCCTCCATTTCCACACGCATACACATGTAAAGCCTGAGTCCTTTTGTGAAGAGGGCACGCCAATTGGGGTCACCATAGCAACGCTCATCAATAGAACAAGTGTGGATGTGACCTGATGTTACCAGATATTAATCAAGGTACTAAATATAGCCTCTAGTGAAGGGGAGGGTCACAATGGAGGGGGGTGGGGGGGTCCTGACAGCCAATATCCTGTGGAAAATTCCACAGAGACAGCACACTGGTGTGGATATAGGAAGGGGTATAGAAGCAGAGCATGTGCTCATGAGGGCAGGAAAATGTCATTCCTGTTCATTTACACTTATCTCACACACATGTACATTTCTCACTGTGGTCCTCTGGTGGTTGGTTTATTATTCTGTTTGCCTCTAGCGATGTTTTGTTTGGAGACGGTGTTACTTGAATCAAACAATCATTAGTTTGATCTGCTAGAAGTCAAAACTCGTGTGGAACAAAGATCTTTATTGGTAGACTAGCGGGTTTTGCCTGCTCTAGAGGTCGATTTGCATGTGTATGAATATGTTGGGTTGTTTTTGGTTCCCTGCTTAATACCTTTTATATGATAACCCTGATGAAGACGTGTTGGTCTAGCAACACAGTTCTTCTGTATACTGCACGTGTTGTTGGGGTTGACTAATTGATTGATTCAGCTCTAAACGTATCCTTTAAACTCAATTATTAAAGCAAACACCCGTCTAAGTACTACTAGGAACTGTATTCAAATCTGCCTTGTGTGCTTGCTTTGGGAGTGATGACCTCAGACCTAGAGGCATGTTTATAAATAGGTGGCTGCGCATATAGAATTAGAATAATTAAGCTCTGACCTCTCTGCTTGACTCTCTGTATATTTTATATTCACAGAGGAATGACATTGCCATGGCAATAACAAAGTTCGACCAGTTTGACTTCCTGATTGACATCGTGCCCCGGGACGACCTGAAGCCTCCTAAACGACAGGTAGGAAAGCAGTTTCATTATAGTATTTATTACCTACACTGTGACAGGGAAACTGGTATCTCATTAAAGTTGCCACAGGATAAAGGGCTGATGATTTGGGTATTCATCTCAGGTTCTTTCCATTGTTGGCAACCTAGAGGTGCTGTAAACATCCTTGACTGGAAGCTGAGGTTTTGACAGCGAGGGCTTTCAGTCGGATGTTTGCAGCGTCTTATTGCCTCAGACCGCCAACAGTAACTTCAGTGATTAAACTAGTTTGTGGAAGTTGGTACCATTCAGTTACTGCTACAATAATGTGTTACATCATGACCAGAGCTGTGTTTTTAACTAAATGAAGATGCTGAGAGAAAACTGTTTAAAATGTTATGGCAGGCCATTAATGGACAATATCAGTTACATGCATACAATTACATTAAATTGATGTATAAGGAACATTCAAAGATGGAGGAGTGAGATATTTAAATTTGTTGTCATGTAGACTGTCTCCAGACATGTAAACATCCTACACTCTCAGCTGTGTTGTCATGGAGCTGGGAGAGGGGTGTTTACGCTTCTGGTGATGGAGAAACCTCATCAAGACGAAGCCTGCTCATTAGTGTATTACAAAACGAAATGATATGGGTCGGTGTTTATGGAAAGTTTATTGGGTTTTAATTTTAACACCTGTGTACCAGCTCAGCATTTAACATGCTGAACGTCCCTGATTTATCTGACAACCCTGATGTAACATTTCTGTTGCTGGACCAGGGAACACATGCCAATTGTTACCACGTTATTAAGTTTCATTCAATTTGTAAGTTACCCCCTTAGCATTACAGATTGTAATATTGAAATTTTAAGGCTGATTAGCACCAACATGTCACCTCAGCATGCCTCCGGACTTGCATTGCATGTTATCAACCAGTATGGATGGATCTTGTACCCAGATTACGTTACTCTTCCTCAGTCACATCCCATCAGTTATTTATCAGACTCGGTCTACCGTTACACCCGTAAAAATAATTCATGGAGATGCAACGGACTGATAGGCGCCCAATGTGTGTATGTTTGCACGTACGTTTGTCATGTTTCTCAGGAGGAGATGCGTCAGTCGGTAGCTCCAGCAGAGCCGGTGCAGTACTACTTCACCTTGGCCCAGCAGCCCGGAGCCGTGCAGGTGCAGGGCGCACAGCAGGGCCAGCAACCTGCTGCACAGACAGCGGCGACCATCCAGCCCGGACAGATCATCATCGCACAGCCACAGCAGGGACAGGTACGGTTAACACTGTGCTTTGTAGTGCGCGTTGAAAAGCAAACAGTCAAAATTAAACCAACTGCAAAAACACTAAGAAATTCCCAGTTGGACTCATGTATGGTACTTACATGGAGGAAAAAAATTGGTTGTGTCTTGGAGTAACACCTGAAAGATGACCTCTTCCTAGAAGTCCTCTTCCTGGAAGTCCTAGGAGTCTCATATTTCTTGGGTTGACTCATTTGATTTATTGATATTATTGGTAGCTAACATGAAAGAGCTGACCATTCTCCTGCCAGCAGGATTAATAGGACATCAAAACACACCCAGCAAATCCAGCTTTACACATACATGGACACCTTGCACAGAGGGAACAGAACATTCCCCGATCTCTTATTTACTTAACTTTAAGTAAGACTTATTATGGAAGCAAAAAAAGTAATTTACACAGTTGCTGTAATATTGAGTCCAAAATTCAGGCGTATAGCTGCAGAGTGTGCAAATCATATTAGTGAGAGGGGTATGTGCTGCCTTAGAAACTTCATAAATACTTCCTGTTTGAGCTAAAAGACAGGAAAAACTGTGAGTCAATAACCTTAATGGAACAACGTCCCCATTATACACAAACAAATACACACTCTCAGAGTCCTTGGATGAGGTTTTTCTCCTGAGGGTTCTGCATTTTCACCACCCACCGAGATAACAAGCACGCATATGTAGGGACACCATTCAGTTCATCTCTCTAATTATTTCATTGCTGCTACTTTTTCTGCTGAGCACTCCCCCTCTCTGCATGTCATGTAGCCTTGCTGCCGGGCTGGTGTGATGCTTCATGCTGCTTCAGCACACTGCCTGTAGCTGAGTTGTCATACTTGTTTAGACCTGGTGTGATTCACACTCCCTCTCCTGTTGCAGTCCCAAGTCGTACTTTGACGCTAACCTCATGTAGACTCAATCTTTGACTGTTTACAAGGTGGCACTTTAAAAAGGTGGGATTTTTAACTCGGTTTTAAAGTAAAATCTGTGAAATTTTGTTTATCCACTTAGTAATGACAGGACTAAAGGTTACGTAGTTGCCTGTTCAAATGACATACTTCCCATTTGAAAGATGGAGCTGACTGGATTACTTCTAACTCATCAGACAAATGTCATGTTTGGTACAACAGATTTGGAGTGTGCATTAAGGTGTTAGAAGTAGTCCCGCAGGATGAAGAAGTATAAGTCAGTGCAGAGAGTAAAATGAGGCGAGTTCTCATTTCATATCCTTTATTTCTGTGTGTAGTGCTTTCAGTGTCACTAACTGTCACTGCTGTACCGATTCTGTCACTTTTCTCTCAGGTCAACAACCCTCTAAGTACTTAAAATCGGCAGTTGGCCTTTGTTGAGCTTCTGTAAATGCAACTGTGATGTATTTTATACATTTTTAAAAACCTGTTCAGATACCGCTGTTTTTTTCATATATATATAATTTAATTTTTATCATTTCACATCATCCTTTTAGTCACCCTCCTCCCGTTTTATTTGCATATTTCATAAACATGCTCGTAAATGTCATCAACGCCTGTATGCCACTGTTTGCTGCTCTTACATTTCAAGCTTTCTCTGCACACGCACCAGTTATGCTTACGTTTTTGTGCTGAGTTCGTGCACTCGCTGCTTTCTCACTATGTGTCTTTCTCTCATTTTCCCATTTCTTTTCTGTCGGCCATCAGATGTTGCAAGGTGCCACCATGCAGCAGTTACAGCAGGTGCAGGTGCAATCACAGGGCACGCCCATCACGGTAAACACACATGCTTTCATATGTTTGCTAACCACACACAGAGAAAGAGGCCACTGCTTTGTGCCACAGCCTCTTAGGTGATGGCCGCCTACAAACTCTGTCCTGCTCAGGTGACTGAGGTCTTTAGGGGTGATTGTCACATGATCCTAAAAACAGCCACCTGATCTCACTCTGCAGACAGAAAAGAGAGAGAGGACGTGGAACCTGCATTGTCACGTTATGTCCCTGAAACTTATTGTGCGTGCTTAATAAGATACTCGCAGACTTAAAATTTAAGGATACTTAGGCTCCCAACTCCTGGTTTAAGATTGTACTCCAGAAAAGGCAATGATTTACTGCTTCTTTGCTTAACTACATGGTTCTGCTATGTAAACAACCGGTTGCGTCTGTGTAATGTTTATCTGTGTTTTTCTTGTCTTTTCTGCTCTTCTCTGCATTAGAGTGCGCCTGTCGCCATGCAGGTGGGCGAAGGCCAACAGGTGCAGATTGTCCAGGCTGCCACAGCCCAGGGTCAGGCTCAGACAGCTCAAGCCCAAGGCCAGACCATGCAGGTCATGCAGCAGATCATCACCAACACTGGAGAGATCCAGCAAATCCCAGTAAGAAATGACAGGATGGAAAGGGAAATTACCAGGCGTGGGAGAAGGGGGTGTTGTTTTTTTTTTGTTTCGTTGTTTTTAATGGTTAGTGGTAAGTGTTATGTGTTTGCTGCATGAGGGAGCTGTTTAGTTTGAAAAGTTAAAAATTCACCAGAGGAACTTTATGGGTTCTCATTCCAGAGCAGGAAAATGGCTGTGACCTCTGTGCTCAAATGACCTTTTCTCTAAACCAAACTTTGTCTCCCCCTTGTGTCGGTCGACTGTAGGTACAACTAAATACGGGACAGCTGCAATACATCCGCCTAGCCCAGCCCGTCTCTGGAGCACAAGTGGTCCAAGGGCAGATTCAGACTCTTGCAAACACCCAGCAGGTAACCTTACAACAGCAAGAAATCCACCTGATGTCCAAGCACTTAGCTGTAATAAACTATGACTGGATGGGTTTACACTTGTCAGTTATTGTATGAAGCTGCTTGTAAATTGCAGTGAGTGAGTAACTTGCTCTTTCTTTAGATCACACAGACAGAAGTACAACAAGGACAGCAGCAATTCGGGCAGTTTACTGATGGCCAGGTAAAATGTGCAACAAATAACTTTACACTTTTCTATCTTTGTTGGATTGTCTGATTTTAACTACTTAAACTACTGGCTGATAACCAGTGGACATTTGCACTTCTAGTTGAGCTTTTTTAATGTCATCTTGTGACTACTAAGATCTAACAATAAGATCTTTTTCTTAGCAATTATATCAGATACAGCAGGTGACGATGCCAGCAGGACAGGAGCTGACCCAGCCAATGTTCATCCAGTCTACCAACCAGACAACTGACACACAGGTCACGCAGGTCAGCACTGACTGAGCACGGCCAGGCTCAGTCAGACATACAGCACGCACACCAGCCCACGCGATGCCAACGAATGCCATCAACTTCGACAAAAAGGACTCTCAATAATTAATTTTAAGCACCGCTCATTGCAACGAGGGACCGGAAATCTTGTAACACTCATGTTTTGTAATAAATTTACTACACTGGATCAAAAACCAAAGGGACGCTGATTGACTCTTTCACAATCATATCTTATAATCACCCAAGCTTAGACATGGTGCACCTTTTTGTACTTGTGTCACCTTTATTGAATGGATGACTTCGTTGCGCATCCACTTCCACAGTCCCTGACAACAGTCTTTGCACAGACTACATTTATTCTTCTTCCTGTCATTTCCAACCTTTTACAGATTTTTAGATTACAAAGTGTTGATTTTTTTTTCCTTGACACTTTACTTTCTGCTGTTCGTTCGGAGATGGAAAATGTCCGTTTTTGTTGACAGAAGCTGCTCTAGGTTTAGGGTAGCCATTGATCGTGGATTTTTTTTTTTTTTATTATTATTATTAAAAAAAATCCTACCATACTCATTGTTTGTCATGTAGTTGGATAAAATAAAACCATATACCTCAGACATCACTTTATACACCAAGTCAATCTAAGGGATAGTGAAGAGGTTGAGGTTTAATGATATTTTCATGTAGTTTGTTGTGTTTTCCATAATGATGATACCGCATGACTTTATGTTGTAAGGGCTTCAAACTGTACAGGCTATCTGTGTATGTGATGAAAGGCGAGGTGAGAAGCACACACACATTCATTCTTACTTTTCTGATTACCCCCCACGCCCCACCCCCCATCCCGTTGTCCTTAGAGGAAGGAAAGTTTCCCCACTCTATGCAGTTTCACACAGCCCTCTCTGCTTGGGTGGTTTTCGAGTAGTCTTGTGCCCCGGTTTAAGTCTCATGTACAAACACATGACTCCGTCTGGAGGGGGAAGAGCACCCTTTTTATAGAACTCTTGTTTTCAATAAGTGTTTTTCTTTTGGTTTAAAAATGTTTGGCCTGATATATTGCCCATTATTGGTTTTTGTTTTGTTTTGTACAGTAATGAGTATTATCAATGTTATTATTATTGTTGTTTTTGCATGTAGTTCAAACTGCCAGCATGACATGCAATAGATAGGTACAATTTTATTTTTGATGTTCCTGTTTTTTTGTAAACAAACTTTGTGATGAAAAAAAAAAAATTAAAAGCCATACCTTCTCAACAAGGCCTGTTTGGTTATTTTTGAGTTTGTGTTATTAAGAGCTAATCTACGTCTCCATTGGTTATTTTAGGGCAGTAAAGCACCTTGCTAGTATGCAAGAAATTCACCAGGACCATGAGATAGGACTGAACCAACCTAGGCGTCATGCTATATTTGCAGGTAGACACAAGAGGTCTTTGCCATATAGTGCAGTTTGGCAGGAAAATGGGTGCAGTGATTTACAAAATTTAGTACAGTATATGAATGAAAAAACAGTTTGTACACTTCTAACGAGCTTCAGCGTAACTATTACCGTTTCCTATCTTTAAGTTGTTATCAGGAATAGTTCTCCCAGACACTCAAAGCTCGTCTTTTTTTCTATCAAAATGATCCCACACTGCTTTAGTACTTTTGAGCTTGGCGTCTGAGGAGGCCAATCCACTACTGATGCTATTTCATTGTGTGTTTTTCTTTTTATCCAAGTACGTTTTTACTGAATTTTACAGGGTGTTAACAATTAGATGGGAATATAAGGTGGATCAAAATCCTCTGTGTCTGTAATTTCATCAATTTCGACAAGATCCCCAATACCTTTAGCTGATATGCAACCACAAACCATGACAGAGCCTCCAACGTGTTTTACAGATGGCTATAGACACTCACTGCTGACCTCTGTACAAACTGATACTGATTTGAACCAAAAATGTCAAATTTTGATTTTTCACTTCTTCAAAACTGTTGCCAGTTCAGTTCTTGTGTAATTTGGCATACCCCAGTCTTTTCTGCCTGTTTCCCTTCTTTAAGAATGGCTTCTTGGCAGCCACCCTCCCACTGAGACCACTTCAGTGAAGAGTAGATGGATGACTTTAAGATACGTCTCAGCTGCTCAGGCCTGATCCTTGTCCTTTTGCACTCCACTTGTTTCATCTGTTTTATTTTTAAGGAAACACTCCACACCGAGATATCCAAAGTTTTCAGCTAATATCTCTGGCAGTCACCTTGTTTGTGCGACAGTATTATAATTATTATTATGTCAAAGTGGGTCATCTGTGTCTGTTTTCTTAAGTCCAGTTTAAGAAGTTGGAACAAATAATGTGCCTTTTTGACAACTTGCTGGTAACAAAGTGACTAAATATACGATTTAAACTTATTTTTTTATATATTTAATTATTCATGGTCAGCAATAGGTGGCTTAAGAATCAAAACGACATTCTTCTGAAAATGAGTAATAAAGGCAGGCTCCAGATAGCCTGAAGAGCTGAGGTGGCTGTAGCTCAGGTGGTAGAGCAGGTCATTTGCTAACTGGAAGGTTGGTGGTGTGAGTCCTGGGCTGCTCCAGTCTATGTGCCAAATATCCTTTGGCAACATAGCAACCCAAAGTTGCTCTCCAATGCATTCATCAGAGTGTGAATGTTAGACAGTAAGCAATTATCCATAGAAAAAAGTGCTTGTATGAATGGGTGAATAAGGCAAGTTGTATACAGCACTTTAAGTACTCAAGTAGACAGAATAGAAAAGAACAATCCATTTAACATTTACAACTTTAAAAAGATCAAAAACTTCAAACAATCATGTGCTTACTGTGTCAGAATGGAACCTGTTGTTGTTTTCCCATATGGCCATAGGAGGGCAGCACTGATATAACACATTTTAAACACTACTGATATACTGTAATTGGGCACCTGATTTATGTCCAAACAGAGGTTCATTATTTTTCAATAAGAGCAGACATTTAGCAGCAAATCTATCTTTAACGTGCTCTCTCGACCGCACCATCAGTACCTATCCACGCTGCACTACGTGAGCAGTGCTGCCATCCTGGAAAAGCTTTGTGTGCCACAAAGGTTCAGCGGTTAACAATAGAGTCACGAGTTATTTGGCTAGAGGCCGCTCAGCTCCTGCGAGATCAGACTGCATTCCTTCTCCAACCTAAGTGCTTGGTCATATGGGGTCACATGGGGGTCATTTGATTATTTGGGTTTCCTCCGCCTTTTAGTACAAAACACCTTGAGGTGAGTGTTGTTGTGATTTGGCACTATATAAATAAACCTGAATTGAATTAAATAAAGGAAAAGGAGAAGTAATTGTGGTGGAAGAGAAAATACGACTACTTCTACTAATTGTAGTAATAGTGAAAATAAAATTTCACATTTAACTCGATTTTAGTGTTGAATGTCAAAGTTCAAAAGTAGACACTTTGAAATGCTGGCCACTCAAATTGTGCTTTTAATAAATTGCACTTATATCATGTATGTCACCCACTCTGAAACTCCCTGCTTTAGCCATGGTAGTCGGAGGAACAAGTAAACATTACTCTGACCAGGGGGTCCTTTCTTAATCAACTTAATCAGTGAACAATAACTGCATTAATGAATGCAGACTCATGCTCGGCTCTTTCTAATGGGAGAAACGAGGGTTGTGAGAACGTTTGAGCTTAAGTCGAGCGTGAAAGGGATTGTCTGGTGGTATTTTTCTTGGCTGCCTCGTCTGGTCAGATCAAAGATCAGCTTTGGGCATATGAACTCGGGCTCACTGCTCTGGCTGTGGTCTAGACCTTGTGATTTGGCCACTGCACCAAATGCCCTCACCAACTTTGTGACAAACTCGCCTCAAGAGTTCGGCTGGAGGCCGAGCATCATCTTTCACTCGGCTTTCGTGTTTGATCTGCTTTTCTCTCCTTCTTAGGTGTCAGGATGTTTTCCTTTAATCATCGTCAGGCTTCAGTGTGAGCTCTTCCCAACTCCTGGCATGTCAGCGTTGTATAAGAATAATGTGACAGTTCAATGATCCATGAAGAGTAATTTTCTTATTGCTTATGTCTGTTCATAATAAGCTTATATTGTAGGGTTAAGCAGCTGAGCTATTCTGCGCATTAACACTCAGGAAAGTTGCACCAAAGAGCCTGAAAGTTGTGGGCACTGAGGCAGAGATACACGATCAGTTTGTTTGTATGCAACATGGCACAAAGGGTAACATCAGGGGCAAAGAAGGGATCCATTTAATTCTGGTGCTCAGCCGCATCACTTCTCTTAAAAATTTGAGGCAGTAAACCTCGACAAAGGCTTCGTCCTTGCAGGGATTGATCTTTTAAGTTGTGAAGGTATAAAATAATTCCCATCTCAATTAAGAAATGTATTTAATTCCAACTGTGCTCCTGGGATTTATTGTAGTCTCTTCAATTAGTTACAATTTATTCAGCAAAAAATGACTGTATCTGTAGTTTCCTGAATGAAGCTCCGCATTTTTATTTTTTGGACTCCACAACAGTAGATTAGTATGATTCACAGTAATAAAAAGTCCCTGTTGGCACATGCAAAATCATAAGCTAAAAAAAACTCATACTCGACAGATTTTTTTTTTTTTTTTTTTTTTACAAAAAAAAAAAAAAAAAAAAAAAAATTTTAAAAAAAAAATTAAAAAAAGGGAAAAAAAAAAAAATTTTTTTTTTTTTAAT
>VUQR01004138.1:4395-18362 GCA_015108515.1 Hemichromis elongatus
CTTATGAACCACTGGTGATGGGAGACTATGCATAAAAATGGGTATAAGTCCTAGAAGTGTATGAAATACACCTTTGTAAAACCCCTTGATATAAATCTCAAAGTCTGCATTTCAATCTGTGTGGTGAAGAAAGCTTTATCATTGTGGAAGGACTTTGACCTAAGCAGCTGAAGAAGGGCAGGAGATGGATGCTGTCCAGGGTAGCAAGTGATTTATTCACCATTTTTGTGACCAAACAATTTTTACAAAAACAAATAAGAAACTCAACTCCATAGTTAACTCAAATAAACATAACTAAACTTAAATCAACGGAAATTTAGGTCACATGCACACAGCTACACTGACCTGGTCCTTTTCTCCTCGAATACCTGAGTTCTTCTGCTTAAATAGTCCACTTAACCAGACAATCGCACCCCTGGACTAAGACAAACATTTCCCTCCTCATTTCGATACTGCTACTCTTTCCTCGCAAAAAAAACTCTAACGTGTAGTCAAAACATATCACATCACTAAATCATTTTCTTTACAAACACACTGTAAAACCAACTTTATTGACTCACAAGGATTCTCCCCCTTCTTCACCTGGCCTCTGCCCAGACCTCAGACTAACCCGGCAGCTATAAATACAGGAAGTGAAGCTACATTTCCTCCTTTTGTTCCTGGAACACAGGCAGGTAAGGTGAGTTCAAACTAGACTAATTAACAGTTGAAATAATTAGCATGTTAATTTAACAAACTTGTCAGAGTTGATTTAAACCAAGATGTTACATTACATAGTCTATGAAAGTGCAAAACATAAACAAACCCCGATAGACATATTTGTGAGGAAAATTAAATGAGTTCTCTCCTGTTTTATGACCCCAGTAAACATTCCTAATCTAATTTAATATTGCATGAGCTTTGTTTTATAAATTATTGTCTGATTTATAATACACTAAGTGATAAAGAAAGGTGTTCTTTAGTTTGGCGTTGTGTAGTTTCTGACTCGCATCATATATCGATGCACTGTCCCTTGTTCCTCAGTCTTGCCTCATTCTTCACCTTATTCTGTATTTAAAAAAAAAAAAAAATCAAAATATTAAAAAAAAACTGTTCTTCAATAGACATTTTGTGGTTTTCTTTTTATTTAATTTACAGTCGGTCACTTTTTAATAAATTGCAAACTGTGCATTTCAAACCTGCTTTCGAGTTAAAAACACAACCTCCGTTCATAGACTTTGCTCTTTAACTTAAGTTGTTAAACACTTGACCTCTTCTTTTTATGCCGGTTTAAAATGTATCCATACAGGCACAATTTGTCTCAATTCCCTTGCATTCCCCCTGGGCGTCACGGGGCAGCTGAAAAGTACTTTATCATAGGCCCCAGCATGCTAGCCTTGCAGAGAGAGGTGTGCGTAGGGGTGAAAGCAAATGAGTGTGCAGCCACGAGCCTTTTCTACAGTGATGTATAATATTCCAGTCTGCCTTCTTCATAAATAATCCCATTGCCTCAGAGGGCGCATGGGACAAGCAGCTCTTGGGGCATTAAAGGGCAGATTTCAATTTTAGATTGAAATTTTAGATTATTGTGATGTAATTTATCATCAACTCTCTGTGCAGAAGTGAAAAAGGAGCATCGTGTGAAATGTGCTTATTATTTGCAAGGATGACATTTAAATGAGAACATCTATATTTGTTTTATCTGTACCTCGTGTGTTTGAAGCTGCAGCCAGAAGATGGTTCACCAAGTAGAACCGCTGATTTCAATTGGCCATTCTGGGTGAGCTGCTAACACAGAGCGAGGCAGTTATTTACATCTGAAGTGCAGAATTTTGATACGTCATACGAAAAATACAAAAGCTAGCTTTGTATTTTATTATATTAGCTTGATGCAAGATGTTTATATTAATAAATTCTATATGCTCTCATGACTCAGTTTAAAAGTAAAACTCTGAGACTATTTAAATAATATCACAAGCTTCCAAGGGCACTGACATCTGTATGTTGTTTGCTTATGATATAACATGTGAATTAGTGAGGTAGAAAAATTCTGGCAAGGTCATTTTAAGCTGAATTGCCTCAAGAGTTTACTGGACTGTGCAGCAGGTTTGAGTGTGGTGAGCAAATTCACATGAACTAAATCTCCATCACAGAGTTTCACAAAACGTCAAACTGTTGTTATAAGCTGTCACTAAAGTCCTCTCGCTGGTGATGTCATCCCAGTTTGTGGCTCCCTTGCCAGAGGACGGTGCTCGCTGCTCACCTCAGCAGTCTGTGCTTTGCTGTCTCACGTTGTCCTTAAACAAATGACACAGCAAAAATACAGCAAAGTGTCATCGCTCATAATGTCTGCACACCGAAGGAAACAGCAGGCCATGTGGATCAAGGTCGGAGGTCAAGTGGAAATGTTACCTAATATCCGCATGCAGCGGTAGCGTGAGAGTTTGTGGACCACCACAGTCCATTTGTGACATGCATCGGACACTCCCTGGGAGCGGGTGCTAACACCTGTGCATACACTGTACAGTGTGAGGATCAGCTGCCAAATTCCCGAGTGACAGCCTGTCTAAAGAACGACATTCACTTCTGCTATGTCAAATCTTCATTAATCTGCCACAGTTAAGCATGGACACGAGTTATGCAGACATTTTTCCCACAGCAGCACTGCTCCTCAGTCTTGCCAGTAAAAGAGGTTGTTAGTTGGCATAAAAGATTAAAAGAACTTGTATTCTCTATAAGAATGTCATGGATACTAAATTTTTCGTTCTGAACGCAGACTGATTGCAGGCACATTGTGTGTCTCACTTATTGTTATTGCTAATATATGAGTAACTGAGGTCGGTGAATGAATTTATGTCAAACACGACACTTCTCACAATTTTTTTTTCTCCTCCTCCACTCCTGACTTATTTTTTGTCAGTTTTTTTTGTTTGTTTGTTTGTTTTAACCCTCTTCATTAGCCATCCTGCTTTTCTGGACCACCTGTTCCTCTGTTGGCTATTACACACACAAATACACTTTCCCTGCTGAGTCAACCCCTAATCTCCTCTAGAGGATCCATCTGCCCACAATCTTTAGCCATGATGTACCCCACCTCTTATTTGCAAGTGTGTGTGTGTGTGTGTGTGTGTGGACACAACTCATATGACTGCCTGCGAGTGGGCACACTTGCATGCAGTGGTGGGAGGGATAATGAACGGATATTTTGCTCCTTTATCTTCCTACTTGTCCACCTACAGCAACAGAGGGATTGTGTGTGTATGTGTGTGTATTTGTGTATGGGCACGACTCAGTGTAGCTTAAAAGTAGCTTCTGTTTCCGTCTCGAGGGGTGGGTGGTGGTGGGTGTAAAACAAAAAGTGCTCTGAGCTGCAGAGAAAATGACGACCACAGTGTGAGACAGAATAGAAGAAGGAAGAGAAATTACCCTGCAGCATAACTGCTTCCCTCTCAAGACTCTGCATTAACTCTGCAGTATTCTGGGTGTCAGGAGAAGTTTTGACCTTGCAGTGCTGTTACACTCAGTCTATCTGTGACACATGCAGTTGCACAGTCACAAATTTACCATACTGTAAGCGTCATGCAGAGTGATTTTAATTGGCCTGTTTTTATTTAGCTGATTGCACAGTGTGTACATCTAAAAGCACTGCAGTTGAACGTGTAGCTACAACCTGTTCTGTTTTGTACAATTACTACTAATCTTCGAGCCAAGAAGTTTCTGGAAATGGCACATTTGGCAGGATGAATACTGAAAGCTTGTCTTAAAAGTCTTGCATCTTTTACTGTGATATATGTAATTAATCATTACTCAAATAGAATACATTTCTCAAGTTCTTCATCTGGATACAAACATTGTTCAGTCAGGGCCACTGCATTCACAAGAGTGCTGTTATTTCCATTTGCCATCTATAGTTGGCCTGTTGTTGTGTATATCTGGAAAGTGGCAGCAAGACCCATACAGAACAGAAAAGGTATTTAATACTCAGGCATTGTGTGAAAAAGGTGGGTTGCATAGTGGCTTGCAGTGGCACAGGCTAAAGCAGATTAAATAGTGTGTGTGTTTTAATATTTTAATGTGTGGAAAGGTAGCGGTCGAGCCATCAGCAGATGTTTTCTGGTGTTCAGATGTCAGCAGATCAAACGATCTGAGGGTTTGTGGCTTAACTTTGTGGGACTAATGCTGTGCTGAATGTTTCATAACACATTTTCTTCGCAGGCAGATTCAGTTTTCTCAGTCCCATTGGAATCAGTTTAAAACGTCTATTTTTCCAGAGCAGTCGGAGTTGACCAAACAATCTTAACTTAATGCTCACTTACTTGTTTGTCTTAGACTTTAATGTATTATTAATAAAGATTAAGAATATCTTTCCAATTCAACTTTAATACTTAAATAAAATAAGCATAGGCTAGGTCACTGCATCAATACTTAAATGAAACATTTGATATCTGCATTTTTCAATGCTACTTAATATTTACTCTTCTGTCTCCAGATTACCTGCCTGCAGGACTTCTTCGGGGATGATGATGTCTTCATAGCATGTGGACCAGAGAAGTTTCGCTATGCCCAAGACGACTTTGTGCTGGATCACAGTGGTAAGGCTTCCACAGCCTTTACAACTGGTAGGCCTGACTAACACTAACCAAACATATGTCTGTGTGTCTCTGTGTTAGCATGACATTCTTAATCCATTAATTATTCTCCTGCAGCTGCTTGAAACACTTTCTCTTTGAGAAGTTGACATTAGGAAATGCTGTATGTTTTCTGTGCAATGCCGTATGTAATTTATTCTTGATTGGAATTTTAAACATGGAAAACATACCAAATGATCAGTGGAGAAAATGTATGTTTTTAAGAAATCACAGGTCAAATGTTTTCAACTGGGGAACGATCTGGACTGCAGGGAAGCTACTTCAGCACCTGGCTTTTTCTACCATGAAGCTTTGCTGCTGTAATTAAATTAGCACACGTTTTAGCATTATATTGCTTAAATATGCAAGGCCCTCCCTGAAAAAGACATCTGGATGGGAGCATTTGTTCCTCTAAAACCTGTATATGACTGTATATGAGCATGAGCATGATCAAGCTACTAATTCCATAGGCCCTTAGTCAGGCTTTTGTACTGAGTCCTGGTAACAAGGATGATGATCTTGTTTGCCTTTAAGCCAGAGGATGCAATATAGTATTTTTTTCAATAGAATTTCAAATTTCATTTTATTGGACTACTGAAAAATATCCACCTCATCCAAGTCCGTTTTAAATGAGCTTTGTCCCGGGGAAGACTCCTGCGTTTCTGAATCATGTTCACATATTGCTTCTTTTTTCTATGATAGAACTTTAACTGCATTTGTGGATGCCACAGTGTACTGTGGTTAAAGAAAATGATTTCAGCAATTTAAGTGTTGCTGATCCCACGCAGTAATTTCCATTTTTCTAAAATGCAGTGACATCTAGAGGCCCAAAGGTCACAAGCATCCAAAATGTATTTTTGGCCTTGTCTTTTGCACACAGAGATTCCTCCAGAACATCTAAACATTTTGATGATGATGTTAAAAGTCTTCACAATTTTACACTGAGGCACATCTTCCCATCTTTACATCAGAGAAACTTGGCCTCGCTAAGCTGCTGTTTCTGTTTTTACTGTAGTACTATTTACTCCAGCATTTTGTTTCCCCTGTGCCAAAGTTTTTTTGGGATATGATTTTGGATATGATTTTATCATCAAATTCAAAATGGATATTTTTTAATGAAAATGTAAAATGTCAGTGTTTGTAAAATCCCACTTTGCTAATGTTCTGTACTATAAGTGTTGTACATACGTTATGCACGTCTTTCATATTTCTGTATTTTATTATGCAGAATGCAGACTGAAAGCTTTAGAGGACACTTACAGGATATGACCTGTATAACCATCTTGTGCATTCAGTGTCATAGCTGCACATAACGTGAGCCAAGACTGAACAACCTCATGGGAAGAAGAGGAAGTTTAATTTAGTTGCAGTCCAAAATACTGACATCCTGTTTGATATTTGCGTTGTTTGGTCAGGTTAGCTCAACAACAAGGAGGCACATCCTGACACACTACTGGTGAACTGATGGCGGTTTGCCTGTATGCAGTTATAGTTCAGAGCCTTTGTCCCACTTAGACTGCTGTGCTCCACTTGTAAGAATTAGGTCTTTGAAGGTACATAAAAAGGCACACTGCACTCTGCTGAGAGTACAGAAGATAGGTCCAGGACACACCCTATGACTGAGAAGAGGAAAGTGGGTAATCAGATGTAAACAGGTTAGCTTTTAAGTCGTGAAGTACACATCAGTTTAGAAACTATATTTGTTGGTCCTGGAAAAGATTTTGTTTAATATTTCATTTCATAGCTAGAACTGTTTTATTCATCCAGGTTCTGTATCTGCTGATGGGTAACACTGGATGATTTGAATGTATGTGTTGGACTGCAATAGAGTGTACAAAATGATTATCTATTACTGCAGTAAGTTATGAAAGGCCTGTATGTAGTATGTACTGATATGCACAAATCTGTAATCCTGTTAACAAACAAGTTCAGTCCTGCTCCATAGACTCTTCGTCTAGGTGACAAAAACCAAAGCATTAATGTAGAAAACTGAAAGCTATGAATTCACTTAATTCTCACACAGTAATATTTTTTGTTATCCGTGGTAATAGTGGTGCATTTTCTAAAGAAACACATTAGTGACTGCTGTGGTGAATTTAACCGTGTGGTTTTCCCAGAATGCAGAGTGCTGAAGTCGTCATACAGCCGCTCTGCTACTCCAAACCGGATGGCTAAAAGCCCTGGAGTTTCACGGCGCAGCAAGTCCCCCTGTGCAGGTAGGAGGCACGTGTTGCACAATCATTTTAAAAATAATAGCCTACAATCCAGGCAAATTCAGTTCTTGAAGGTTATTACAGCATATAGTATGTATGAGAAATGTTTCACGCGTTTAAAAAAAACAAAAAACAAAATCCCATTCGGCTAGAGTCAACATAAGACTGTAAGTGGATTTAAGATCGACATGTTAGGTAATGATTATTTAGCAGCTTAAATATAAACAGTCCATAGTTTCTGAGTAGTTTGTGTTCTGCGTCGAGAGCTGTTACATTAAGCTAAATGCTCTGCGTTGTATTTTTTTTATGTTATGTAGCAAGGCGCCCTGCCCACTTCTCCACCACGCAGTCCCCGATCAAGTCCCCAGGTGAGGCTTAAAAAAAGCTTTGCTGTGAAATCTTTGCTCACATCTATGGTTATAAAATGTTTTTTGTTAGTTTGACTACCAGTGACCCCAAATCTGCTGTCCCAGGTTTTTCAGGGTTAATCTTCGTATTTGTACAATAACATTTCATTTTCAAACCATTTGTAGCTTCTAAATAAAAATGTCAACGAGTAAAACACCTGATGTAGAATCTACCTGTCCGGTAAAAATTTATTAGAGAAAACGAACTTTGAATCCCCCAAAAATTATCCAGGATGTCTCATGAACCAGCCACTGTTACTGCTCACAACCGCTTCATGTTTTATTACTTTGTTATCATCAAGTTTTCTTTGGTTAGATTTTACAGAGAGACCTCGGGTCGGTTTGTTTTCTGTATGGACAATTCACCGGCCACATTATTAGTTACACCTTGCTAGTACCCAATAGGATCCTCTTTTGACTTAAGAGTTGACTTAATTCTTTGTGGCATAGTTCAATAAGGTGCTGGGAACATTCCTCAGAGATTTTGCTCCAGGTTGACATGATAGCATCAGACGGTTGCGACAGATTTGCTGTATCTACATGATGCCAATCTCTTGTTCCACCACATTCCAAAGATGCTCTGTTGGATTGAAATCTGGTGACTGTGGAGGCCATGTGAGTACAGTGACCTCACTGTCATGTTCAGCAAACCAGATTGAGATGATTTGAGCGTTGAGGCATGGTTTGTTATCCTGCTGGAATCAGTGTACCATTCGAAAGAGGAGCACACTGTAGTGATAAAGGGGTGGACATGATCAGCAAAAATACTCAGGAAGGCCGTGGCATTTAAACAACGTTCAGTTGGTTCTAAGGGACCCAAAGTGTGCCAAGAAAATATCCCCCAGACCATTACACACCACCACCAGTGCAATCTATTCATACAGGTCAGGATGGATCCATCGCTGCGTGTTGTTTACGCCAGATTCTGACCCTACTATCCAAATGTTGCAGCTGACATCAAGATTCAACAGACCAGGCAACATTTTTCAGTCTTTTAATGTCCAATTTGAGTGAATTTTAGCCTCACCTTCCTGTTCTTAGCGGACAGGCGTGGCGCCCTGTTCTGCCATCTTTGTATGAATTACTGATTTCAAGCTTCACCTTCACACTATTCTTAAAATTGTCTAGTCTTAGCATCATCCCATAGTTGACATTCAAATATGTTTAAATTTTACCTGTGAATGATGGCTAATGACAAACTAATCATTAGCATGCTAATGATAGCATATGAATGGTGAGCCAAATATGGCAACACATTTACAACCAGACAGCCTTGAATGTTTCGGTTACTTATTGTTACTTTAGTTAACTAATACGAAATAAAGCAAAGGTTTCTGATTATTCATTCTGCTATTAATTTGTCATCTGTTGTCAAATGAACATCAAAGCCAAAAATAGGCACACTGGTTTCTGGCTCTTTCCATTTATAGCACTGTTAGCTGCTTCCTCTTTAGCTCCTGATCTTTGGAGCTTCACATCTGTGAAAAGCTTTCAGTTTATTTAAACAAGACACACTTCTGTACTTTGACCTTCTTTCTCTCCCTTGCTCTTGCGAGGCCAATGAGATGCTATGAAGTGTACCCAACTATCTGTTAGAGAGCCAGCTGCTGCAGAATGACTTAAAGTCATGAACTGATAGCATCGTGTCTGCACAGAAGGCTAAACATGAATAGCACATTAACACAAAGAAGGACCTGTTGGGCATTATTTTGCATCTCTTGACTGCTGGAAATGAACAACTGAAGAATACATCTGAAAGGAAACGGTTCTCATCTATGATAATTCAGTTAATATCTAACTGAATAGCTGCTCACTGTACATCACATACCTCTTCATCCATAGCAATGAGATGCTAAGAAAATACCTCACACAATGTTGTAATCTACAGGCTAATGCCCTGTTGTGTAAACTGCATTCTCAGGCATTGATTTTGAAGTACCTTAAGGAAGAAACACTTTGAGTTTATAATTAAATTCAAAAGTTAAACTCTGAAATGTGAGTGCAAAGATGCAGCCTGTAGGCAGTGTGAAATGATTTTCCTCAGCTCGGCTGGGTTTATGCAGATGAATGACTGTGAGTTAAAGTTTGACGCATTATGGCTCTGTATTTGTGCCAGCAGCCGGGAGAGCGAAGCAGAAATAGACTGTTCTTGAGAGAATGAATCACTCAAACAATAGAGGATTCCGTCCCTGCTGTGTGCTCTTGTTTTAAAGAGTGATAAAGTATATGCGAGCATGTGAAATGTAATGATAATGTGAAGGCAAATTTACAAGAACCTAACTTTTATGATCAATCATTACATTTTTTTTTTATGGATTCTCTCTACATAGGGACATCAACCTAGACTGTAATGCAATTCTGCAATCATTCAGCGTTCGTACCTGTAGTAAGAGTGCTTTTACTTATTTTTGTTTGATTTGTGCTCATGTAGAGGTTAGAGTGAAAGATTAATGTTATTTTTGCAGGTACTAAAAGTGTAGAGGAGTCCTAAAATGACCACACACCTCCCCCTCATGGGGAGAATATGCAATGTGTTAAAAAAGAACTTGTGAAATTGTGAGTCACAGGGAGGGCTATTTGATGATTCACTTTACTACCAAGTGTGTTGTATTCTAGTGTCATACAGTTTGCATTGGATAACCACAGGTTATCTGTTAGTACTGGTATCACTGGCATTTTAAACACAGCTCAAAAGTTTGATGCAAACAGGTTTATTAAGTCACTGCAAAGCCGTGCATTACAGCTAAACTACAAATTCTGAATGATGAATGAGGAACTCTTGCCCTGTTTTTCTTCTTCCTGCACAGTAAATGGAATTTCAACCCACAAGTCCACCAAGTCCTCTACTCCATCCCCTACCAGCCCTCGAACCACCCCCAGTTTTAAGGTAAGACTGTGTATCAAATGCATTTTATACAATAACAAGACACCCACAGCCTGCTGCTGCACCGGAACCCACAAAATCTCAGCGATTCTCTTTATTCATTTTACTCTATATATGCACTCGCTCACACTGACAGTCAGAGACACACACAATACTGTAAGAATTTCCTAAACACTGACAGACTTTGTTCAAGTTTAGTTCATAATTTTGCAGAATTTCCGGATGTGTGCCACTGACTCTTTCACTTTGTCTTAGTTGAGACCAAACAAGACCACTGTTAAATTGTCTAGATAGGTATAGATAAGTACTAAGTTATAATTGGTACGGATAACAAACGTAGCGTTATAAAACTCTGTTTCTAAGATCCTCCCACAGTACCTGTGCCAGTTAACCTAATTAGTTACAAAATGTTCCTTCCAGCCTTTTGTCGCCTCTAATCTAACTTTTTTTCAGACATGTTGATGTCATTAAAGTCAAAGTGAGTCACTATTTTTCATGAAATAGCAAAAAGTCTCCGTTTTTTGCTTTTTTCATTGTATTGGGAATACAATATCAGTTTGCAATGATTTTAAACTCCTATATTGTGTTTTTGTTTACATTTTACCTAAAAATGTTTTAAATCTCTATATTCCGGCTACATATAGACTATATGCTAACATATAGTCTTCCTTCCTGCATTTTTCCGGCTCATCGGTACCCGTTAACCAGCGGATTAGCTTGAATACTATGATTTCAGTGTAGCTCTTTCACTTTAGAGACTTTAAATCCAAATTAGTGTCGCTAGTGGTGTTATTGCAAAGATAGGGATAAGGCAAGGATACACAACCTACATACCCTGAAATAGAATAAATCGGTGTCAAATGAAGTTATCAAGCCACTGACTGTCAGTCATGTTGTATATCTCACAGGCTATGTCGCAGCTCTCTGATGTGTTTTCGTTAGATTTGAGAATAATAATCTGATTTATTGATGGATTCTCCTGTAAGCTCTGTGTTAGTCCCAGACTGTAATTTCTGAATGATCCAGCCAGCTGGCTAACCTCCTCCACCTTTGCACACTTCCTCTGTGAGCCCAGTGTTATCCATCCACATTAGTTTGGCACCACTAAGACAGTCAGATAAAGTCATTTATCAAAGTAAAAGCATTTTTATGTATCTACCTATAAAAGGGACCTTGAAGCTGTCCCACCTTCAACTTTGCTTCAGAGGGCTAGCTAAAAATAGATCCTCACTGTAAGGTAATGCACATTATGGCTCAGTGCGGTACATAACCACTGCTGTGCATGATGGGGACTGAACTTTTTCTGATCTTTAGTGCTGGTGGCATGCATTTATTGCTGACATTTCAGAAATGTAGACATAAGTTGCTGAAATTGCCACTGCTGTGCTGTGCTGAAATGACATTCTTAACAAATGAATGATTCATTTAAGTGGCCGAGCTCCGAACCTGGAAATTATATTTAGTTTAGACGAAAGTGCAGGTCTTCAAACTGGATCTTATCAGGTTGTTTCTTCTTCTAGATTGGAATCATTGAAATGATACAGCTTTGACTGATGCATGCATGAAAAACTAAAAAAAAAAAAGAAAGTCTCCTTTTGTAGTAATCAGATTAACTAAGAAGCCAGTAATAGATCAGCAGCGCTTTAATAACGATCACTTTGTTTTGTGGACACTGTTTGTTATTTTGCTGCCAGTTTGAGTATTGAGCTCTTATCCCTGTTGTTGTTTTTTTTTGTTGTTGCACAGATCCCTCCGTCACATCACCACTCTTCCCCAAATATAAATGGCTCGTTGAACAATCATCAGGAGCAAACCAATCAGCTGAGTCCAGAAGGTATGACCAGAATCATTTCACACAATGTGCTGCTTCAACTCAGTCTGAGACCTGCTGGAATTGCAGCTACTAGAGTTTAGATTGGAAAATGAATCAGTTATGCTTATAGACTATTTGTTGCCAGTAATTTATAATCAGTAGAATTTAACACGGCGACAGATTAAAGCGATTTCCTCTGAATTGGGCTTTTCTGTGTGGAAGAGGGTCAGGTGACACAACCAAAACACAGTTTTTGTTAGTACACAAAGCCTGAAACAGAAAGTGTAGGTTAAATCAATAAAACTGATAACCACCAGCGTGATATCTGTTACCTTTAACTTGGATTTTAGTGTTTTTTTTAAGCCAGCTAAGGCAAAGAAAGCCTGCTAGAGTTTCAGCTTAGGTTGGTGAAACTCTAAGGCTTATTGCCTGTTTATAACCTTCGTCTCTCCTCGTCAGTTAATGGGAACCAGCACACGCATGCCTCAAGCATCTGTGAAAAATACAAGATTGGCAAAGTCATCGGAGACGGCAACTTTGCTGTGGTCAAAGAGTGTGTGGAGAGGTAAGTGAAACCCGTTCGGTCAGACTGGAAATGTTGGTGGTAATCTGCAGTGGACGCACAGCAGTGCCCCCCCCCCTCGCCGTATGCAGCTTATTGAAGTATGTGTCACATATGGTCACTGCCCAGTCAGGCAGTTTGAGTCCTGATGACGGGCATTGTGCAGACAGAGATATCTCATGGATTGAACTCAGGACTGATTTCACTTCATTAGCCTTTTTAATCTCAGTCAACACACAGACAGGGAGGTGGAGATGACAAAGATGAGCACGATGATGTCTTGCACCTTCCTAGAAACGACTTATGGGAAAACACACACACACAAACCGTTTCGATTCTCCGTTTCTTACCAAAATACACTGTATATGTCATTGCATAAACATTTGCACATCTACTTCGACCCCAAAGACAACCACTGTTGGCTCTGGCTACACTCGTGTTGGGTGTGATCTCATTAGCAAAAGCCAGGGAAGCACAATTATTCGTCCGTTGTCATTAAGCCTGCGCCTGCACTGTTTCACAGCTCTTTCTCTGCATAACAAAGTTTGTTTGGTACAGCGACAATTCCTCCCCTGTAATGATGTGACCATAACCGAGCGTCTCCGGCGACCACTCCATTTAAATTACAGACACTGCTGTAGCTTCACTGCTGTCTTCAGTCTTATCCCCTAATTGCACTCTTTCTGTTCAGGTCCACAGGGAAGGAGTTTGCCCTGAAGATTATCGACAAGACAAAGTGCAGCGGAAAGGTTTCACTTCTGTTCCTCTCTGCCTCCTCCTCTTATTCCTCCCTTTGCATGTGTCACTTTCATTCAGAAGTAAGCAGGGAATCATATGTTGGTGTTCCTCTGGCGCATAGCATAGTAACACCTGTGTGCCTCTGATGCTCAAAGCTCGATTAACTCATATTGTTTATTCACACCCTTGTTTGCATTACCCTCATACTTTCACGCATTTACACAATGACACACCAGGATTTGCTCACGTTTGACGCACAACTAAGATCTTTTATTATTAGCATAACGACTGAGCGCAGACACAGGGGCGCTTGCCAACTCTGAATGTCTGTGTGTGTTTCCTAGGAGCATCTCATAGAGAATGAAGTCGCTGTGCTGCGGAAGGTGAAGCATCCCAACATCATCATGTTGATCGAGGAGGTGGACACTCCCTCTGAACTATACCTGGTTATGGAGCTGGTGAAGGTGCAGTAGAGGCTGAGGGAGGAGTGGGTGGCTGAGGGGGGAGGGGTCATTTCTCGTCTTGCTGTGTAAATCACTGTTATGATGTTTTCGCAGGGAGGGGATTTATTTGACGCCATAACCTCCTCAGCCAAATACACAGAGAGAGACGCCAGTATCATGGTGTACAACCTCGCCGGAGCGCTGAAGTACCTGCACAGCTTGAACATTGTTCACAGAGACATTAAACCAGAGAATCTACTGGTATGCATTTACAAACATGCTGTATTTGGGGGGGGGGGG
>VUQR01004138.1:29365-39497 GCA_015108515.1 Hemichromis elongatus
TGATTCTCACCAACGTCCCACAAATCCCTCGTTCCTTATTTTGAGAAGAAAATAGACTCTTACAGCTAAAAATAGATTTGTTTTTAACCGTAAAGTAACCTAACCCCCACCCTAAGACTGGTATGAAAATTTTCTATCTGATCTACAAAATATAGCAATGCCCCCTTTTTTTTAAAAATAGTTTGAATCTTTTGCAATAACAGGACAGTTTGGGTTTTCTTTTTCCTCCTTTCGTTACATTCAGGATATAGACAGAATAGTGCCTTAGATAAGAGTTCACACTTGCAACACTTTGGACCCCCACCCACCCCCACCCCACCTCCTCAACTCTTGTCAGTCAAGTCGCTGCTGATGTCACCCTCAGTATCTGGTCTGGTACTCGTGATGCCACCTGTTGAAGTCGTTGTAGAAGAGGACGATGCTTCCGGACGCCATGCCGGTTATGATGCACCTGAGGAATGTTAGGAGGGAACATCATGAAGCTGAATTTAATTGATTTGCGTGCTCTTTGTCTGTGTGGTTTGCCTGCTCGATTGCAGCGGGGCAAGTTAATTATTTTATTTTTGTAAGTTTGCTCACTTTTTTTTTTTTTAATGGAGACAGAATATCAACCAGAAATCTAGAAAAAACACATTACACAAAAGTTATAAACTCTGCACATCACTGAGTGTAATAAGTATTTGAACTAACCAGAATTCTGGCTCCTACAGATTACAATCAATCCATCAATTACACATACTCCTGACTTCAACTAGTTATGTGTATGAAACACAGTCGTCCACAGAATCCGTTTCTTCCATTCAAACTTCTCCACCACCATGGGCGAGACCATAGAGCTGTCAGAGGACACCAGGGACAGGATTGTGAACCTGCACAAGGCTACATGGGCTAAAAGGCCATCTGCAAGAAGCTCGGTGAGAAAGTGACAACGCTGCTGTGATTATTAGGAAAGGGAAGAAATACAAAAATGATCATGTCATGGTTAGTTGAAGAGGAATGCGGGGCATGGCCCAAAGAACACCATGCTCACAGTTGAGCACGGAGGTGAAACCATTATGCTTTCAGGCTTAATAACTACTTCATTCTACTAAGGGGACCAGTAGATGGGGCCACATACCATAAAATTTTTAACCTCCCTCAGCCAGAACACTTGACGATGGGTAGTGAATGGGTCGTCCAGCATGTCAATAACCCCTCCCCCTAAAAAAACACATCGCCAAGGCAACCAAGGAGCGGCTAAAGAAGAAGCACATTAGAAGCCAATTTTCAGACCTCGGTCCTATAGAAAATCTGTGGAAGGAGCTGAAACTTCGAGCTGTCAAGCAGCAGCCACGAAACCTACAAGATTTAGAGTTTCTGTAAAGAGGAGTGGACCAGAATCCCTCCAGAGATGTGTGCACAGCTGGTGACCAACTACAAGAAACATCTTACCGCTGTGACTGCCAACAAGAGGCTCTCCACCAAGTACTGAGTTATGTTTTCCTTGGAGATCAAACAGTTGTTTTACTGAATGACATGCAAATTAATTTATAACTTTTATGTAATTTTTGGTTGATATTCTGACCCTCTCCGTTAAAATGAAACTACCATCACAACTAGAGACTGTTCATTTATGTCCAAGTGAGCAAACTTCATATAAATATAGTCACTGCTGTATATACGCATGTGCTTTTGTTGGAGCGCGTTACCTTTGGTCATGTGACATGGCCATGGAGCGGATTCCTGCGTCACAGCCTGGATAGGTGAACAGCTGTTTGAAGTTGTGGACCTGCCAAACAGATACTACGCCTCCATCGCCGCCTGTCAGCAGGTATTGGCCATCACGGCTGAGGAGCATAGCCTGCCAAAGACCATCAGAGCATTTCCTATTTAACTCTTTGCTTCCATCATGCAGAATCAATTATTTACCAGCGTCATCTGTTAAGTGTCCCTCAAAGGTCAAAAAACAGCAGAGCGGAGCTTTTCAACCCGGTGCCTCGTGCATAAATTGTCTCTGAATAAGACGCTGATCTGGGGGCAGTTTGTCTCTACCGTCAAAGCAAAGCTCGTACGGCAAGGTCGAGCGATCCGACAAAAGATCTCAGGTCAGCGCCGCCATCCTGAGGGGCTTTTCTGCACACAGATCCCGATGGCTCCCCACAGCGAGGCCCGGAGATTTACTCGTCTCATCTGCTTTTCCTGCAAACTGTGGCGGCCGAACGGGTCCCGCGGGATTCACGTGTACACAAATCAAGTCGTGTGCTGGAGTCTATTAAGGGCGCAGCGCATAGAGGAAGCTGAAACTGAACGAGTCGGGAGCATCAATCAGCGAGTAACCGTAGCCGATGAAATGACGAGGCAGAATGTTAAGTTCTAAAAGCAGCAAATGACACTAATTTAGAGCTTTTTGTCCTCTGCGGTTTTTGTGACATGCTTTGCGGTGATTCAGCGGCAGATGCTGCAATCAGCGGCCGCATGTGTGTCGAATTGGGCTCGCATTAAACGGAAAACTGAAACCTAAACTTGGAAGTTGGAACGAGTCATTTTCAGGAACTTGACTCGGTAAGGAAAACATAAATAACCCTTCAAGACCTGCAGCCTAATTAAGCAAAAATGTTTTGTATGTAAAGGAAAGGAGGAGGAGGAGGGAGAAGGTTATTTCTCATTCAGGCACAAACTTGGATGTGAAGGCGCTCTCACACAGAGATACACAATGCGGTCGCACAATGACGCCCTGGATTCTCAGCTGGCCTTGAGGATCAATCCAAACTAATTGTCACATTAGATCGTCATCGTCGGGGAGGGCGAGCGAGTGCGGCTGCGGGCTGATTTGTGCTTTGTGTGCACAGCAATTGTCTTGTGTGTCAACATTTAGAGTTAATCTGACAGCGGCGTTAAAGACGAGCGCTCAACCAAACCGCCAGGATGACTACTGCACACCAACACAATAACAGGTACACGCTCTTAAGGTCAAACAGTGACATGAAAGCGAGCAGAGTCCTCCGATTTGGACGATATGGCCTAAAAGTTTGTGACCATAAGCAACATAGTAACATTCAGTAGAGGAACAGTAACAGTAAAGAAACTATTTATCAGTTCTTATGCTGTATTAATGCAGTTGTGGATCTCCTAATGGAGTCCATGACCTTACTGGAGCCCAGCAGGAGGCAGGGGAGCTGGCAGACATGTCAGCCTGGCCAGGTAGGAGGCTGTAGACAGACATTATAAATCAGTCCTTTGCCACTGGGCGGTCAAACAAGATGGCCGATGGCTCTGTGGGGGCTAAGATGGCTACGCGAGCTCGGATGACTAAAAAATGACTCCAGCAGAAACACATGCACTTTTAATGCCCATATTTCCTACTTCTTTCAGGGAACAGTGGGTGGATTCTGGGGCTGGAGAAGGTAAAAAGTTTAATTTATGGTGCCGTTAATCCCCCTGTTACACGGACGCAGGCAGCGAAAGAACTGCTGGAATGGTTACACTGCCTGAGTTATACTAGTACTTAAAAGAATGTAATCCATTCAGTATGGCTCCTGTCACCCGATTCTGCTATTAGACTAGGATGCCGACTGTTAGCCTGTCATCTAACCTCTGACTCCAGACCCCTATAAATTCACAGTGCATACACTCTCTCTCACAGTCTTCCTCTCCGTTTCTAAGTGTGTACTGCAGGCCAGGACAAACACTTATTTATACTGGAGTCCTACTGTGCAGAGGCTCCAAGGGCTGAGAAGATTGATTCTGGTATGTACCAGAGTGTACAAAATACTGTTGGAGTCTCAGACCAGGAGGGTGAAGCAGAGAGGGTGAGGCAGGCGGGAGGGAGGGAGTTGAGTCTTACAGCCTCACTCTGAGATATTAGGATTCTCCTAATGCCATCTGACACGATTGGAATTTACAGCAGCAGAGGAGAGCCGACAAGGCCGCCAGTAGCTTGAACTGTTCCCAAGTTTCATCTTCACAAAGAAACCAAAAAACTGTGAAGCTCAAAAAACATCTGAAGGACGCTGTTAGTTTCTCTCAAAGACACAAAGGAATTCTGGATCCAGCATTAGTTTCACAGGGATTGTAATGCACTCTGTCAGTATTTGAGTATATTTGTGGCTTTGTGTGGGAGCGGGACTGGTTGGCAGGTTAGGAGCCTGGGCACAAGAGCTTTCTTAATAGGAAACAGGCACGCGGCTGCCTGTCAGAGCTAGCTTACATTTCCCAGGCCAAACCGGACACATCGGGTAGGGAAACTAAAGGCAGTAGTCGCTATCTTATGTCACCCGAGCCACGAGGGAGGAAATGTGGGAAATGGGGAATGTGTCGTCCCGCGCTGGAGGGTTGTTAATGGCGTTGGTGTCCAGAGCTGACCACTCCTTTGGAATGTTTTCCACCAGCGTCGCCAGCGCAATTTGACCTGACAACAGAGCTCCGGATCAAAAGAGGCCTTTCCTCTGGTGTACGCGGGTGAAAGGGAAAGAACAGATGTGAGGCTGTAAGTTTGTCCCGAGGCACAGCGACCTTTACCTCGCTCGCATCTAAAACCAAGAATGAGCTTTTAATCAGGGAGAGGACTTTCTATGCTGATGCAGTGCAGACGCACACGTGAAGGCGCATATGTGCAATCGTGTCCTCACCTTGACGCCGTCTTCCACTTCCATGTGCCGCAGCAGTTTGCCGTTGACACTAAAGAGGCAAAATTGTCCCTTGTCGTAATAGATAACGCAGTGTCCCTCGGCGGAGGACTGGATGAGGCGAGGCCGGACGCAGAGCTCTGGTCCCTCCAGGGTCCGCAGCAGGTCCCCATTCATGGAATGGATCAGACAAGGACCCTCTATACACAGATGAGACGAGAGGTTAGAGCGAATTCATCTGCAGCTTGATTTTAGCATTGATTGACTTTTTAAAGCTTATTTTTAAATCTTTGGTGCAGTTCTACACCTAAAAAATACAACCTTCATATCTTGTTTATATAATTGCTGTCATGCTGTGTAATCCTATACATTTCTGTGCATCAACTCTGCAAAAACATCTGCTCATACAACATCGCACCACACTCGATTAAATGCTTATTACATCGTATTATACCCTGCAGGTGTTGCTAATAGAGTGGCCACTGACATTTGTCCTTTGTCTGCCTCAGTGCATCGTTAGTTTTATATAACAACAAGCGTAAGTGCAGCTTTACATTTTTACAGGGACAAACGGTCTCACCTTTGCAGCCGCTGATGACGAGACCCAACTCAGCACACACACTCGCACAAGTCACTTCACAGTCGTGGCCTGTAAGGATGGCCCTCGGTGTGGTAAAGCCTGCTGGCAAAACACAAACAAAGCAAAGACAATCCTGGTATCACCACATGCAGTGCTGCTTTATGGCCACTAGAGGGAGGAGAAGGTAAAGAAAAAAATGTAAATTCTCCTTGATTGGTTTAGTCTAACTGCATTCACAGCTGGAGCTACAAAAATGTTCACTACAAACTATTAACAAAATGTCCTCTTTAAAGAAGAGGTGGTCTTTCAAAATAACCCCAAAAACTGCTAGTTTGACCATCATGGAGGGCATTTTACATGTTATTTTGTACGGATGCGCTGGGAGTTGTTGCACAGTCTAAGCGTGCTTCTGCCCTCATTCACTCTCCCTTTCAAGCACTTGTCACCAAGGGCCTCCTCCTATGTTTAAAACCTTCTCCCCCTCACTGCCTTCACTCAATCCAGATGTTTCTGCATCTGACAGAGAGAATGAGAGCCAGAAGGGGGAAAAAAAAAGAAAAAAAAAAGAGTGCGTTATGAAGTTTGTGTGATTTTGTTTTGGTTTGAGCTGTCAGGGTGAGCGACAAAACAAAATCGGCTGTTACTTCTCCATCTGTCTTCTGTCTGCAAGCACACGCGTTGTCATAAATACGCTCATACGCACAGTTGCATCTTTGGACTGCATTTTTAAATATCGAGAGGCGGTCTTTAGCAACCTCTGCTTCTCAGTCCAGCTCAAGAAGAGAAACAAGGCGACGACACTCGCACATGCTTGAATTCTTAATAAAACTTTTCCAAAACCGTGCGCGCCAAAAACAATCGAGTATCAATTTAGCAAAGTGGAAGACAAACATACCTATGTAGTAAATAATACTGAGCATGCCTATTATTGACTTTTACTATAGTTATTAAATGCAACGTCATTTAAGACCTTTCTTGCGAAGAGTTGTTGCACGCTGTAGGCAATTAGAAACAACTACAACTAAAACCAAACGAAATCCTATGTTTTACATTAAAATGATATTTTGATCCAAGTACAAGGTCACTTTGGAGGCCGTAGCTTAAGACAAAATATTCTTTGTTGTCACAGAAGAATTTTGTTCTTATTTGACACAAATAATAAAATAATTATCTAAGCTAAAAACTAAAAGTAGTTGTGGAAAAAACATTTTAGCAAACCCACATAAAAACAAACTGAAATGTAAAAGTAACTGAAATGAAACTTTCCACTTTAAAAACTAACAAAAAGTCAATAAAATAAAAAATCCAAATGTGTCGAAACATTAAACACGAGGAAGTGTTAGCGTGTGTGTGTTTGAGACATCTACATACGCTGTGAGCCGAGTGCTTGTTTTGTAAAACCTAATCTGAACTTGTTGATTGTGCCTCTGACAAACAACCTACATTCAAACTATCAGAAGTTAAAAAACACAATTATTCAAAATAAAAACTCTGCAAACTCTTGTCTAACTATTTTTTCAACAATTTTCTATTCCATTTTATTTTATTTTGGTTTTGTCATTCCCATTAACTGCATTTAAATTTTTGTATAACTTTGTTATATTTTACTGTATTTATTAATTCTATTCTATTCACAATGAAATAAAATGAAGACCAATTATACAACACAAAACTATAATCTCTAAAACCACTAAACTACAACTATAATAAAGAAAGCTCAGCTGCATGCCGACACTGTGTTTGATTTATAAAGTTAGTGTGTCGTGTGTTTAAATGAATGTGGAGCAGGAAAAATAACCGGGGCTTGTATGAAAAAGGAAGACAAAATGCATTTAAAGCACTGAAAATGAAAAGGTGAGAGCCAGATTTGGCACAAATTACATAATACAAATATGTAAAGCGAAATTAAGCCACAGTTTCACACATGTGATCATACAGCTAAGAGTTTTTTGGAAGTAGGGACAGCTGGTTTTGCATTCACTGGCTGTATAGCATCTCATAGGGAGTAACAGTTCACACCCAGAATATGAAATATGTTATGTGTCTTCAAGCAGTCTGTGTTCGTCTCATTAGACTCCTCGCACATGTAGAATGAAAGGATGAGTATTCGTCTTCCCTCTGGATCAATCATGGCACCGTAGAGGTTTTAAGGCTGGGCGTGCCACCTTAGCTTGTCCTCCCCTCAGATTATGCACCTCAATACTTGGAGTAAAATCTATCTATCCCCGGTGATCGCAGTCTCATCATCCGTCACTTCAAATAAGATGAAATATCACTTTTCATTTGTTTGTTTAAAATGCGGTTAATAAAATGCCGGTTCATGAAATCTAATTGAAAATAATTTATGATGTAATTATTACACTTGCAGCTTCTTCGTCTCTTTGTGTTCAGACACAGTCATTTTTGGGACTTCAGAGTGGCAGAAGTGACCCTACATACATTTATTCTCTCATCTGCTGCGTTCAAAACAAGAGGAAATAACAGAAATACTCTAGTTACTAAGTAACTACCACACTCAGATGATTCCTGTTAGGTGGCCAGCAGATGGCGATAGCGTCTGTAAAATCCTTGCTGTGAACAACATGTGGCTGCAGCAGGAACAAAGTGGGGATAGGTCATTGTGTGCATGTGCATATAAGCCATTCAGATGCATTTGTGTCAGGCTTATGAAGTGAGTGGGATGTCCACAGAACATTATGCATGCAAAGGAATGTGTGTGTGTGCGCGCGTGCAGGCTTTAGCTTGAACGTGTTTCTGTGGGAGAGGAATAAAAAAGGTCTGCTGTCTGTATGCATTTTGTTAGTACATGTATGTGTGCATGCACGCGTGTGTGTGCAGCAGAAGTTCATGTCTGGGAGAGCTTTCTGCGGTCTGGGGCAATGGAGCATCACATTGTGGCGGTGATGAGATGAGATGACGACTGCTTTGTCTGTTCCTCTAGCTTCAGCTTGGTAACCAGGACTGAGATTAGACTGACACACAACCATTTGCAAGGACATGTACAGCACATGCATGGAAACATATTCACGTATTTGTTACGCTAGAAAACAAAAACTCTAAATGAAATCTAAATAAATCTTTTTAGAAAATGTGAAGCCAAAGCTGGCTTTTAAACCAGTGGTTCTCCAGTAAATATGTTGAAAAATCTTGTGTATTTCTGCTCTAAAATGCTGTGTATGCATGTGCTAGATGCCCATAAACCAATATGGCTTATTAACCAAATCGCCATTTGTCATAAATTTCATCCCACTTGTAATGGATCACTTATCAACATGTCCGCCAATCTAAGCTGACCAAATTAGCACCGAGGGGGCTAAGGACCGAGCAATGTGTGCGCGATGCTTTGATCATGGCTAATGCCATATGTTATGGTAACGTAAGGGAGGCCCATGACATTTTTCACTTTTATCGACTAACGTGACCCCGTGGCCCTCGGATGGTGGTGAACTTTCATGTGCTGCCCGACGACCCCCAACATCACATTTAACGTCTCTAAGTGGCCCTCACTTTCACTCACATTAAAGACAGATTCTCACACACCATATCTGGCTTCACTGAAATACACACACGCAATCTCAGACACATTATCGAAAGCTGTTCCCGGTGCGACAGGGCTGCGAAATCCAATCTGTATGCAGGAGGCCTAGCCTGGTCAGACGAAACTAGTTGTTACTTTACAGAGGGAGGCCGTAAATCACACAGTCACAACTGTCTGCTAGAGAGAGAGAGCTCGGTGAGGAGCTGTGTGCGCGCGCGCTCGCATATCAGGCGGTGCACTTACTGCCCGGGCTCTCTCCAATGCTGCTGTGCTTTCCGTTCCAGTACCACAGCAGCAGGGTGGCGTCCCGCGAGCCCGACAGGACGTAGCAGTCGCCTCCGATGTATGACTCTGAGCGTGCCAGACACGTCACCACATCCCGATGTCCAAACACTATCTGGGTCAGCTTGCCTGTAAAAAGTGCACACATTTTCAGGGATCTTCTTGGTAAATCAAAATTTGTTTTTCTGTAAACATCAAAGGAATGAAATACTTAAAAATAGATTAAAACATCTCAACAACAAGGGAGATAGGTTTTTTGGGGGGCGGGGGGTTGCATTGCAGTAGTCCTTTTGAACTTCCCACCATGAGTTTGTTGATCATCTGTCTGCTCGGCTAGTTGATCCACACAAGATCAGACTTCTACTAATTCCCAGACAAGAATAAATATTTGCTTCAGCTTTGTGTGTGCGCCTGTGCACATCCAGGGCGCTCTGTGTGTATATATAAAGAGGCTAATTGCTGTCAGATTTCCAGACCACAGCCCCACTGTCTAGCTGTCTAATACTCATTACGCTCCTCATAGTGTGACCTCTGCAGTCAAACAGTGGGTAGTTTGCAACACATGACATTTCTGTCTGGGTGTCAGAATCGCTACCCGTGGGATAATTAAGTTGTATCTTGCTGAAAACGACGCGGATTATTAGGAAACTTTCAAAGAAGAACAGAGACATCAAAGATGTAAAATGTTTGACATTTTTATAAACGCTGAAAATAAGTAATGACGGGCGCTGCAATAATGGCTACCACGCACCTCGTATTAAACTCTCACTCTCATGCTCACACGCATGTGTGCACACCGACAAATTAAACTGGGTGTGTGTGTGTGTCACTGTTTGAGGGCTACGCGTTTTGTGGATGTGTACCAATCAATTCTTGTAATTGATAAAATCCCTCAGTTCTTTAACCTGGGGGATTTAGGGACCTCGGTGGCAGCTGTTGAGCGTGTGCGATTAAACTGTGTTCACGTTCCAGTCGCACACCCCGGTGGCAGTCGCACAATAGAGCTATCTCTGCGCTCCCATCCCTCCTTCCCTCCCTCCTCCATCAAAGACATGGAGGGCCTGGCCTGTAGAAATTGAATCGCAAGCCGTTGTATAGATGTGTGTAGAGTTTTGAATGAGGCTGAGG
>VUQR01004140.1:23023-38573 GCA_015108515.1 Hemichromis elongatus
ACGTGTTTGCAGTATTTTTCTCTTTGCTCATGCTCATTTTTTAAATTATGATACCAGTGATGCTAAAGCCAGGCATGCTTCAGGGGAGGGATACAAAGAGTGTTGTTGGGAAAAAAAATATTGATAAGCAATGTACTGTATTGCTTCCTTTTGCTATGCAATTATCAGTACACTGGTGCCAAATGTCAATATCTTTTTATTAAAACACATAGGTACTCTAAACCAGAATCAATATTTCATGACTTTTAGTTAATGGAACTTAACTAATGCTTACTGAAGAGTAAAAAACCCATAGAGGAAAATAGATAATGTTAATAAAACACATAGAGACACAGTCCATATGAAGTGTTTCTCTTGCAGTGTATCACAGAATTACACAGAACTGGTGTGTTCTGTCAGTATTGTGTACTGTGAGTAACTCCGTTCAACGATGGCAATGTTCTTCTATTATATGCAGTCTAAATTGTAATCGATTGCATTGTAAGGTAGGTCCAACTCGTATTAGTGCTGGCTAGCTGTAATACATCACTGGGATAGTTTGTGGAACTGTATCATTATTTATACTAACTGTGACTCCTAGTTTGAATAAAAATATTAAAGAAATTGTAAAAATTATGGCATTATTTAAATTCATTTAGATGAATAAATTATTTTTCTACTCATGTGTAAACTGCAGTTTAAAAAAAAGCTATGCCAAATATACATTTGAAAGTGAACTTTGTAACTCAAAGTCCTTGAACTGAATGTAACACGCTAAGAATGCAGTATAAATGTCTTTTTATAAGAATTCAGATGCTATGCTCAGCAGTGTGGAGTGAGGTTTGGGATCACTGTGACCTTCTCAGTGGCCTGAGACTGTGTTGGCATGGCATGACTGATGCAGATTATCATAGTGGAGAAAGCCAATTACTCTGGTCATCATGGCACCCTCAGGGTCTCTCTTGGTAGAATGAAATGCATTACAGAACTCTCTGTACAGCGTTTTGTGTTTCCTCTATGCTGATCCTCTCAGTTTGAGTGTTAATAGCGCAGTCAATGGGACCATCCCGTGCCTCAGAGGCCCTCTGTGGCTTGGATGAGCTTCTGCTCCACAAAGCAGGGAGGTCGTGCCTTTTGGAGAAGCAGATGAATTACAGTCGCTTCTGTTTGTCTTCTTCTTCTATTCAAGACAAAACCCTTTTTATTTTAGTCCCTTCTTAAAAGCTCCTCTCAGTCGGTGTCCTTGAACGACTACAGAATGAGTAAGTCAGGTTGCAGAGTTGTGGTGTAAAAGACTCTTCTGTGGTGTTTTGTGAACTGAACAAATGGCTGCTGATCAGGCCTTTCTTACCCTTGGTTTTGTTTTCCAAAACAGATACGCTTACAAGATCAGAGAAGCTGAGATCACACCTGATGACGCTGCACCTGTAGAATGTACAAAGACTACAGATCAAGTAGAGTTACAGGTAAGAGGCCTAAGTGGATGCTGCTACCAGTGTGTAGTACATATATAAGAATTTTTACTGTTTTGTCTTCCTGAGCTCCCGAGTTCATTATTTAAAGTTATATACAGGTCATGGGACCAGATTCACTAACGTGTTGCACCATTTATATTTCATATGTATTTATAAGGAGGAGAATATTTTTGCAACACGCAATTTACTGAAAATTGCGCTGATATTTAAAACTGAAAAAAGCATTTATTGTTTTTTATACTTGATATTTAAATGAATTGACTGCACATGGCTTTAAATAATCAGTGCAAATTTTGCAAATCACCTATAAAAGTAAACATACCTATGAGCACTATTTGCAGATTGTGCTCACATGCTAGTTTGATCTGATTTAGTAAATCTTTGCATTTATTTCTGATGATATCCTTTTTTTTCCTTCTTTTTTTCTCCCCCCCCTCCCTTTTTTTTTGCTTTAACTTAAAACCTGCCTCGTATTTTCATAGATCTGAAATATTCCTGTTTAATAATGCGTATTATTTCTACAGACTTGGTGTTATTAGTATCAGGTATTAGTGCCAAGGCTTTTGATTAAGCTCATTCAAACTCACCTCGCGAGGCACGCGTACTGATATTAGTGAACCGTAAAAAATGCGAATTTACATAATGTCGCATTTAAATTATTTAAAGTAACTTACTTCAGTGGAGTACTTATGTAAATATCTAGCTTGAGTACAATTTTTCAATTTGCACACTGTAGGAGAAAACCCAGGAACTGGTATGTAACTTCTTGCTATGCAGAGACAACAAAGGCAGTCCAAAGGAAAGCACATTTTCAATATACAGCTAGAGATATTTTCACATTCCTTCACTTGAAAAGGATGAAAAACTGAAAAGTCAATTTTAACAACCCAGGAATATATAGAAACAGTTTTTTTCTGAGTGCATTGTCTGCACTGCTTGTCGAAACAAAAGTGAAAGCTTCTGTTCACTTATAACAAACTGATAAACATTGGCCGCTGTTGGCAGATTGTTTCAAGCTCAGCAATGATGTTTGTTCTTTTAACTTTGGTGTAATTCTTAAATACAAATTATGGATTAAGAAACTAAATTGTGAACAAGTGTGTGCATTCACCCACTGAATGTAGTGTTTTTATCTCCCTTATTAAATATTGCTGAACTATGCAGGGTGTTTTCCATATTTTAACACTCTCCCCTTTATTTTTAACAATAATAACATGCATTGTGAGATACTGAATACTGTTGACATTCGCAATTCGTGATTTTTTTAGCACTCGGAGAATTTTGACATCTAGTAGAATGCCTTGACAGCTACCAGATGGCTTACCGTGAATTCCATACAAATATCTGTTTTCTCTTGATGATGAATTGTTATAATTTGCATGATCCCTAGAGTTTTCATCTTCTGCTGTCATTTTGTCAAACATTTTATATTCATCTGTGATCTAGTCATTAAAAGGCTAGGGCAACACATGGAATGAAATGGCCTAAAAAGGCAAGTCTATGATTTGATTCCCAGCTAGATAATCCTCTTCTGCTAATTTACCTGCTGTTTCCTGCACTGCTGGTCAGTCCATACTTTGCTATCTAAAACAACCAAAAATCAACTATTTTATTTTATAGTTCTTTTACAGGTTTATAACTAAACACCTGCAAAACTCACAGCTTGTTTTGTGCTGTTCACCCACTGCTAACAATAATAATAATGTATACTTTATTGATCCCCGTGGGGAAATTACTTCTCTGCAGTTGACCCATTCACTCTGTGAAGCAGTGGGCAGCCACTAAGCAGGTGCACCAGGGAGCCGTGTGTAGGGACGGTACCTTGCTCAGGGGTACCTCAGGGTAGCCGTTCAGTGGATTCAAACCCCCGACCTTCCGATCATGGGGCAACCACTCTACCTACTGAGCTATTCCTGCCCAAGATGCTAATAATGGTAAATGGCCTGTATTTGTATAGCGCTTTACTCAGCCCCTATGGACCCCAAAGCGCTTTACACTACATTCAGTCATACACCCATTCACACACACATTTACACACTGCTGATGGCAAGCTATTTTGTAGCCACAGCTGCCCTGGGGCGCACTGACAGAGGCAAGGCTGCCGGACACTGGCGCCACCGGGCCCTCTGACCACCACCAGTAGGCAACAGGTGAAGTGTCTTGCCCAAGGACACAACGACCAAGACTGTCGGAGCCGAGGCTCGAACCAGCAACCTTCCGATTACAAGACGAACTGCCAACTCTTGAGCCACGATCACCATTCCACTTGTTTTGTACATAAGCATGTTAGAATTTCACTGCATTTAGGTATTTAACATTTCCTTCAAAGCCTTCCTGTGTACAGCCTTAAGAGCTGTTAACATGCCTATTCTTTGTTTTGTTATTTTCCCCCCTTTAGGCAGATAGTTATTCTGCCTCAGAATACTGTGTTTTTTCTGCCAATGCCGCTAACATATGTACCCAACATGGAAAAAGAAGTACAGTAGGACTTAATAACTGGGCCTTTTTGTTTTGCATAAGTGGGTGATCCATTATGCATTACATTAGCCATAGTACCACCACAGTTCAGTCACCCATTATGGCGTTTTTGAAAACACCGGGATCTCACAGTACATTGTCTGAAAATAGAAATTATACCGGGTAAGAAACTGACGAATTGCTAAAGAGGAAGGAAAGAGAGAGGGGAATGAAAAGCACCTTACTTGCTGGGCTTTGGCCAATGAGTGTGTCCTTTCCCATTACTCTCACACGGTGCAATATGCAGGTCAGTCAGGTGATAATGAATGCTCTGTCTGATACTTGGCCTTTCTCCCTCCATGCTGCTTGTCTGGTATGCCCTCTCTGTTGTATCCTCTCTGTTTTTTCACTTTTTTTTTCAGTCTTTATTTTACCAGGAATCCCATCTTCCCTTTATTGGGAAACATTTTGCAGTGTAAATGTGTCTTGGGTCAGCTTGTAAGACAATGTAGATGTCAAGTTTTCTGTCTCTTTCTTAATTAATCAAAACCCAACTCCAACCCACAGTCGTCTGATGGCGAAACCTCATTTTGTCAGCTTTATATGAAGAAAAACAGAAGGAACGTTTTGTTAATAGATCATTCACTTTAGTCTCACAGTGCACACAGAGCTAATCAAATTCTGTGCACACCGACTCCCACTGCATGACCATCTGCAATAGAGAGGAATGTAATCATGCATTCAGCCAACGTTTGGCTAAAATAAATAAAAGCGAGCTGAATATGGAATATTTTGACATCTCTTGTAAACAATAAAGTATTTCTAAAAATCCATTATTGTAATTATTTTTAAATTCATACTTTTTATATGGTAATTTAATTTTGGGGGGAAAGAAACAAAATCAATGTTGCTATTATACTTTAATTACACTTAAAAAAGTTTCTTGATCTTGACTTTGTTAAAAGACTTCTTGGTTTTTAGTGCTTTTATATTTTTCCTTACAAGTGCACTGTGATCAACAATTGTAACAACTGATGATAATTTTAATTTAATTTGATCCAATAGATGCACTTTGAAATCATTAGTGTTTTTTACATTGGCACCAGTTAGGTTTTTGTTCATTTAATGAGTGATGAAGCTATTTTGGCTTACAAATAATAAAGAAATTACCCTGTAAGTTACCTCATAGAGTTGGCAGTTACAATGACATCTTAAGGGTTCCCCACTTGCAGCAAATATACTTTCAGTATGTTAAAAATTAAACCTTAAGTAGCATTAAATAACTAAAAGTCTATCAAGGCTTGATAGCAGGGTCAAGGCTTTGGCCCTTTCCTAAATCAGCAAAAATACCTCCTCTACCTTCCAGATAGCAAGACTGTTTTGGCACTGTCTTTGCAAAACTACGTAAATTAAAAATGAATTCATCAGGAGAGATAAGCTCACTGATATGACTAATGCAAGAAAAACTTGCATAAGTGTTGATATTTTAAACATCTACATTTGGTTTATACTAGCATTTAGGCACGTCTCTCTTAAAATTCAGAGCTGCTTTTATATCTGCAGGGATCTATAGGTCTACATGGCATTTTTCAGACAAACTGATAAATGTATAGAATATGAATGAAATGTTTTCACATTTCTGCTTTAAGCTCACCGTACTCTCTTTAACCTGGGGAGCGAAATGTCTGGCTACAAGACATTGCCTGCCTTTGTGTTAACTTGGGGGCAGTGAAGTTTCATTCCAGTGCAAGGCTGATGGTACATTTGGTGCCAGGAATCACAACAAGCTTGCTGTGGAACACAGCTGCCAAAATGCACGGCTGGTGCCCGCTTGCTCTCGTAAACTGATTTTGCTTCTGTCAGAAGACTTGCAGCATCTCAATGCAGCGTGTTAATGTTGTAGAACAGAGAAATATGATTTCCGATCACCTCTTGCGGCTATAATGATGGCAATGCAGGAGTGGTGTTTGTGTCAATGGATTCTCTGGCTGTGGGAGATAGTGGGGCTACAAGCATTGTTAACAACATTTCAGCTGTGCAGAGGGGTTAACAGTTGTTTTCACTCTATTTGGGACCCACTTCCATCAATATTCATCCTGAGGGAAGATTCTCCAGAGAAAGGCCTGGCCTCCTTTTGGATTTGGCCTAATCCGGTTTCCAGAACAGATGCTGATGTCACCAAGGCCCCTCACTAACTCCCTCATCTCTGATCCTCATGAAATGATGGAAAAACATTGTTTTTCTTCTCAAAAATATGTTATCTCCAAATATTTTTTATGGTGGCTTGTTAGTCCTCCACAACTCATTAAATTCATCCAGGGAGAAATGCACCAGTATGTGAACTGGGACACTGTGAGCTCACTTAATGAGGCGTGACTTATGCAGGGGAGTCACCTTAACCTTTCCTGTCCAGATGATCATCAGCTAACCATCAGTCAGGCTGCAAGGATATGAGGTTAGGTGGGAGGAGGAGAAGAAGGAACAGGTAATTAGAAAGGGAAGATTTAAAGAAGATAGAGGTCAGAGATAACTAGCAGGAGCCCAAAAGACACAGATGTCCGCCATCCTCAGGAGACATTTCTGCACTGGCTGTCTCCCTTCGTACAGAGCAGTGGAGTTAATGACATTTTCTTGTGGCTGGGCTACGAGCCCACCATTCATTGATCTCAGCGTGGTCAACACCGAATATCTCAACAGTCACTTTAGACTTATAGGTGTTCTGCTGAGCAAAACCTTTTTAAATATCATCTGCTTTCCTTCACTGAAGCTACCTGAATCATCTTCTTTGACTGGGAAAGGGCATGTTGATACAGCATGGAGCTCTCTTACCATGTGAAAACAGGACTGTGTGATATGACAGATTAGTCAATAGAGGCAAACAAACAGTGTCAACATCTCATGGGAGAAATAGTCATAAATGTTTAGTGGAAAGGGAAATATTGAGAGAAACGAATGCTAGCTAAGAAGAAGGCTATGTGTCTCTGAGCCCTTGTTAAAATTTTACTGAGATAGTTGTTGGTGAGGTCCAGCTTCTGTTTAATATGTAATAATTGAATTTGAATAATTCATTGTAAGAGTTCCCCGTTAACTAAACAAATATATTAGGCAGGAAATTAGATCTCACTGGGTCAGCTGGTCCATGTATTTCTGCTTTACTACATGAAACCGAGATGAGCTGCATGATATGGACTCGTGATTTTAAAAACGTGGTCAAGTCTTCTCACATGAGACATTTTGAAATGTTCTAGCCAAAATTACTACTCACTTTCAAGTCCACCAATTTATTTGAGTAAAGAGGGCTCGAATGTCACCAAACACACACGTTCTCGCATGAAACCATTAAAGCGAACCAAGGCTGCTTTCATCTGCTGAGGCACAGAGTCAAATTAATGTTTGATTTGAATGTTTTGCTACACTAAGCAGGCCACAAAAAGAACATTATTGTACAAAAAAAAAAAAAAATCAAGACATCAGACAAACATCATTCCCTATGGACACTGAAATTGAATGAGAGCATGCACTGGCTGTTACTCATTACTACCGGCTGACAGGGGTAATTGAATTCTGCCTGGAAAACATTCACTTTATTTATGACGAGCATTTTCTGGTGAAAATGTGGACAGCAGAACAGAGTGTTCGTCGCAGGAGTGAGTTTGTTGTTTTACATTTTTAATATCGCTAAATGTGGATGATAAATAAGAAACTCGTAGCTGATAATGCTGTGTTTGTGTCGGCTGATGCTCACTAAAGTGTCTCTTAGATTTCTCCAAAGTTTTAATGCGGTATAGTTTGCATGTGTTCTGCTGTTGTTTTTCCTAACCTAGTTTGGCATCTGAAGCTGGAAACATACCCATCCAATATTTTTCAAAGGCTAGGCTGTAATCAAAATGCTCAAGAAAGACATGTTGTGTTATTACATATTATGACATGGTTCTGACGTCCTTCCATTGTTACATAGGCTATGCATAATTCATACTGGGGTACTGGGTTAGCAGCCTAGTTTTACCTTTACTTGATCTGCATTAGACAGACAACCTGTATAGGGTGTAACCCAACTCTCACCCAGTGACAGCTTGGACAGGCTCTAACCCCACTCTATGAATTGGGTAACTAAAATGAAAAAGATGGGTATGTTTTATTTTGAAAAAGTGGAATTTCTATACAAATTGATAGGACACTGAGTCTATAACTCTGCATATAGTAGGAAATCAGTAAGAAGTTGCTTGACTAAACTTGTTTTTGTGCTGCCTGCAGTTTATATTCTTGGTAAATTATACCTGCAGAGCGTACCTGTCAGGTGGTGTGACAATTTAGGTGTTTCTCATACTTGAAATGAATTCTACTTGGCTCATTTTATGTATATTCTAACCAACATCCAGCAGCAGGTGAATTTTCAGATATTATTGGCAGGAAATAACCGCATACTGATAAAACGCTGCCATTTGTCAAAGACGAAATCAGGTTTGTTTCATTAAAGCTGTTAAAAGAGTCACTGACAATATTTACTGATGCTAGAAGAAAGACAGAGTAGTAGTACGTACTGTCATAACTGTACTTGAATGAGTCCAATACCTTGTTTGTGGAATAGTGTTCTTCTGAGTTCACAGTGGATGGAAAATTGAAGGCAATTTTGTGTTTTGGAAAAAGGTGATGGAACTCTGGCCTTTGGTAAATACTTTTATTTACCTTAGAAATGATTGTGTGATGGCAGTGGAAACTGAGGTATTGGTAGGGCAGAAGGGAAAATCATTTGACACACTGGCTATTTCCTAAATGTATCTAGCTTGTATTGATCTGAACTATACAACCTCAATTTTGGCTTGTGTATATGCATGCATCTTTGTGTGTATGTGCATGTCTGAATATAGCCTTTCAGTTTGAAACCTACACAATGCAACAGTCCTGCAACACGCTTCTCTTTTTTTCTTCTTCTGCAGGTTATATTGTTTTTTGCTATAAGGCTAGATCAAATAAAACTCAATTGAAACATTTAAAAAAAACATAAAATATCACAAAAAAGGTTTTGTTCTTGATAGAGGTAGGAAAGTTGGTGTAAGGAACTTTCACTATAAACAGACTAGTTAAATAAATCGCGACATGTATGACGCATCTGATGTAAATGTCAACTGAGTTTCCTGACAGTACAGAATGATTGCAATGATTATCCAATCTCATAAATGAACACTGAGAAAAGAACATAGGACACATATCAGATGTTTAAAGTGAGATGTCTTATTATTTCACGAAAAATAGATGTTTGATAGCAGCATGTCGCAAAAAGTTAGTGAGCAACAGAAGCCTAGAAAAGGAATCGGTACTAAAAAGAAACAGTTGGAGGAATTAACTAATTAGGTTTATTGGAAACTAGTCAGCAACATGATTGGTTATGAAAGGAGCATCTTAGAGAGGCAGATTTTCTGAGGAGTAGTGCTGGACAGAGGTTCACCAGACTGCAGAAAACTGCATCTACAAATTATGCAGCAGTTTCAGAATAATGTTCATCAGTGTACAATTGTGATGACTTTGAATATCTCATTAGTTACAGTACATAATATCATCAGAAGACCAGAATCTGCAGAAATGTAACAATGTAGCCTTTGGTAATGGCAGCTTGCACATCTGGAATATCAATATCAATGCTTTAGTGCATCATACTTGCAGGGAGGACGTTTCATATTTCACCAAGACAATTTTAAAACACATGCTGCATGTACAACAAAAAAATGGCTTTAAATTAGAAGACTCCAGCTGCTTAAGTGGCCTATCTGTAGTCCAAATCGTTCATCAACTAATAACATAAAGCATCATGAAATCTGTACATTTTAAGCAAATGATTTGTAAAATGATTTTAATGATCAGTTGTGAATATGAGTTTATGAAGGTTGAAAATCATTGCAGTTTATCCAGCAGCCAAACTGTTGTGGAATTAAAGGTCTAACTTCCTTTCGGTGCTCATTTTATTCCGTAGCCCTTCACACATTTAGCATTTTTATTAGTGGACTTGCTCAAGGGATGAGTAGTACTATATGTATTTGAAACTATTATAATGACATCATTTAATACAATAGCTTTGTGGTCGTTTTGGAGGCTGTGTATAGTGCATTACCAGTGCGATGCCTTTATCACTTTGATATTAACTAAAATAGAAAAGCTGTTACTCAGTACAGACTAATTGTTAGCAGCTGATCTGACACCTCACTAAAACATTCTCAACAAAAACTGATATTATCTTTATAATTATAAGTTTCACATTAGCTGTGAGTGGTACTTAATGAAGTAAAACAACAGCTACAATGTGAATGATGCCAGGAGAAGGGGAAGGTTTTTCTTTTCTCAGGGAAAATGGTTATAATTCTTGAAATCTTTCCAAAATGAACGCATTTTTTATTTCACCTTAAATGAACAGTAAACCTCCGGTGTTAACCGTTAGAGGCCGAATCAAATATACTAGTCAGAAATTGAGATGCTCTCCATTCTGGGATGATTGCAGCCTGCAGCTGTGCAGTGGTCATTGGTTTTGATTGCCTCTGATGAACATAGTGTCCCAAGCGTGCTCACTAGGGGATGTATAAGAACTAAATCCTGGGCGAGAAGGTCTGCGGTTATGGTCCTGATCCAGAAAGACCTGCACTACTCTGGCACCGAAACAGTCGCAGAGTTGGGGTGCTGCCACAAGAATGGCACAAGGATGATGTTGGAGTACCTCACCGTAATCAAATTTCGACCAGATTTTGATCAGATTAGGTGCTCCGCATGCAGCACGGCTGTACCCCTTCATCAACGCTGGGGTACAGCCGTTGTACAGCCGTTGTACAGTATGTATACACTGTTTCAATCTTATTTTTATTTTATTTATTTATTTTTTTCCTGGCATAAACATTGGACAGGTAATGCTGTTGTCTCAAGGGGGAGTGTATGGGATCAGGGATAAGAGGATCAAGTGACCACTGCAGCGATACATTTCAGAAACATTCTCATGGATGTTTTTCATGTCTCTGTACACAGCTTGTGGCTAATTATGGAAGCATAATAGTGTTTGCTCTGCTGTTTTGCTTGCGTAATTAATCTTATTACTGTGTGTTGATCAAACCAAAACAGTGTTTACAGTCGAGAAAGTTTCAGTCATTTTTAACAACTAGTCCAACCCAGATCATGCCAGATCACAGGCATTTGGTGGGCGTGAAAGCCAGCAGGCACATATGTTGTCTGCTATTGTTAAAAAAAAAACTAAATAAAACGAGGACAGCTAAAAGGATAATCTCAATAAACACGTCGCTGCTAATAAAAACAAAACACATTAAGTGAACCTGAGGAGCACAGCTAATGCTATCTGAGGCAGCGGTTTAATAATCACACTGAAATGTGCCTTGTGTTAGAGGCTTGCGTTCACTTAACTTTTAATAATTCTGCCCAAATATCATGGCAATTTTTCCCAGAGGCTGAGAATTTGTTGGTAGTTTATTTCTGCACTTTAATGATGTTTCCTAAATTTCTTACATGCATGGATAGTTGTGAAAGCGTAGCGTTAAACTTTAAACTACTATGGTTGAACCGCTTGTACGAACGACGTTGAAGTTCACATGCTGAAAGGTCACCCGCCAACTCTGAAGTACATCTGATGAACATTTGTGGGGGAAAAGCAAAGAACTGAAACCCACACAGACATTTGTCTGTGCATTTGCAGCTTTCCTGAGAACTGCTTATCCATGCAAAATGAGTGATTGAAGTCATTTGTCGTAGTTAAAAGAAAACCTCTTCAAGTCAAAATATGAAAGCTGCTCATCAAAAGGGATTTTAAAGTGGACACTGCATTTACTTGGGCGCCTTGAAATGCATTTGCCAGATTTGAAGTAGATCAGCTAAATGGTCCCATCCAGCAATTTTCTGTTGCTTAGATGTTTAAAAGATCAGTATCCCACAAGCCAAAATTGGAAGATTTAGTAGTCTCCCAGATCACACATAGCTGTTGTTTTAACTCCATTCAAATGGCTCTATGTTGTCATCACTTCCCCGTCTTGCAAGCAATGACAAAATACATGAATCAAATCAAATTTGTGCTAGCGCAGTTGTGTCCATTTGGTTGAAATTTGCCCTTTATAAATAAATAACCCAACTGAAAGGGCAGGCAAAGACAGCTTTTGAAAAAAACAAACAAACAAACGAATGCATGAAAGATTTTAAAAATACAGCAAGAAACGTACAGACAGTGACTGCAGCTTCAGCTCTTTGTATGTTATAACTTAACTTTTCTTGGCAGCTGGCTGACGACCAACAACAGCACAAGCGAGAGCAGCCAGATCGGTTGTAGCACATATTTTTGACACTGCCCCCATCTGACAACAGATGATCTCTGCAGATAGATGGCCAACAGACTGTTACTGCCACTGAGCCAAAGTTTTCCCATAATGCTTCAAACACAAGACTTAAGTGAGCAAATCAGCTATTCAGCAGGCTTCTATAGTTTATATTGGAAGGGTAGGGGCATGATTTAGAGCTCTTTGCATGAATATAGAAATGATGTAAGGGGTAGGCATTTATCCAGAGGTATTCAGGGCTGTATAAAAACTAGGAAATGTAGACATTTTAAATAAAGTCTAGTCCTCAGCGGGGTCATTCACAAACACACAAAAGCGCACACACAGGTGGAGTCATCTCTTACTTTATTAAAGAGATGTGGACTATTTTTCATATCTTCAGGAGCATTTGAGTGAAATACACATTTTTTTCCGAAACCATCATGGAGACACAGAGTCAACTTAGAAACCTCACAGGATGTTGATCAAGTAAAGAACCTATATATGGTATAATCACTTAAGATTACAGATTTACTGAAAATCTCTTATAGAGATTACAGTAGCAAGTGGAAACCTGCACATTTTTAATAAGAGCACAATCACTTACAAGTTGGACAAGTGCTCTCTTAATGTATTTATTTTAAATCGTAGAGATTATCTGCAGCTTCAGCAATGGAAGAGATGCCTCTCACCCAGTGTGCATGCTAAGTATGGCACTGGAACGGTAATCTCTATGCTTCTCCTCCTCCAACCGGCAAGCTGCAGAACGACACCTTCTTTAAGCACAGCTGTCAAAAGTTTGGGACAGATTACCTGGCTTTCATGCGCATGTATTGCTTGGGTGCACCTTTTGGAGATTTTTAAATGCAGAGTTGGAAATGTGCATCTTGTCTATCAGGCATTGAGCTCAGCAGCCGGTGCGTGTTAGTGATTCCTCTTGTTCGCTTTGAGTGACTTGCCGTAGGGGGGGCAGTTCAGCTTCAGCTCTCCGTGAAAACATCATCATCTCTTGACAGCCCATCATAGCTCGGGCTCGGCTTTATAGCACGGTGAATAGCGGGAGTTTTGCCAGAGACGCTAGCTCCCACGGACACGCTCTCAACCTGAACAGTTCGCCTGCGCGCTGCGTGTGTCGGAGGCGAACTGTAGTGTTCCCCTTCAGTCACCAGCCGGGCACGTCGTGAGGGCGGGCTCGCCTGCCGTAGCTAAAAGGTCCCGCTTCGACTAGCTGCTCTCATTGCAGTCCAGTCTGCCGAGCGGAGCGGACTGACTGAGGAACAAGCCTCGTCTCCATTCAAGGATTTTTCCCCCTCCACTTCATACACTTCGTCCTACAGCACAGGACCGACGGAAACCGCTCACACCGCCTTCTGTGGACAATGTTTCTCTTGCAGTACACAGGTATACACGTTTCAAGTTTTATTCTACTCCCGGTTATATTAACAGCAGAGATCTTATTTATTTCCCCCCTGTCTACTTATTCTGCTGCAGGCTACAGTACAGTGTATTGCGCACGGCAGTTGGCGCACGTTTTGCCACATTTTGTCGCTCGTCTGCGTTATTTGATAGAAGTTATAAGAGCAGGCTTGGAGATTTCCTAGCTGTGTTTAGTCTCTAATTGTCGGGCGTGTACCAGCTTTTGAAACCGCAATAGAAGAGCCGTGCTGCTCGTCTCTTCTGTGGTAGCGTTGTTTTTTCGCGTGTCTGAGCATTTGATGTACAATGGATGAGCTTTATAATGAGAAATGACCTGCAGTATTTCCCTGTGCGGATGTTACAGTTATCACTGTAACGCGCAGGAGTCGTAGCTCTAATCTGGACTAACCAGATATGTTTTTTTTTTTTTTTTTTATTGATGGAAGTTTTCAGAATAGATTGAATCCACGCTGACGCCGGATCACTGCTGTTGAATATCGCATATTTTCACATGCCATTCAGTCCGGTTTCTGTTGTATTGGGACAGAATCATCGAGCCCGGTGAGACGTATTATAGTGGATGGGCCTATCTTGCAGGGTAAGCAAGTTGTTTGGTTTCTTTGCTGCGACGTCCAACAATTAGGGTTTCCGTGTCATTTATTCCCTGAATCCCGGCGACACATAAGGAGCTCTGTTTTAAATGGGACATTTTCTCTTGGCTCACAGGATCTAATTAAGCAAGCGATGTTGTTTGAACTCTCACATTAACCTGCTTAATCTGCTGTATTCTGGCAGTCCTCTGTTTATAGTCGTGGTAAATTTGCCTCAGATGTCCCACAGCTTTGTTGTTGTTGTTGTTATTGTTGTTGTCTGTTCTTTTCTTAATTTTCTCGAGAAATGACTTGTCAAAGATTAGTTTCATGTCATTAATTTGCCATATTTGCCAATGCGGTGAGTGCAGTGACTAACAAAGAGGTTTCCTTTTCCCCAATGTATATGCAAAAAGTAAAGTAAAGTTGTCACACATGTGAAGAGCAACCATAAATCTGAAATCCTGTTTTTAAATGTTTTTAAATGCAGTAATGACAATAGTTAACAGAAGTCTAATAAAACAAGTGATTTAATGTGTTTCTTGTCCTTTCCTGATTGGAGGGTTTTCATTTTTTCGTTATACTCTCATTTATCTTGCACAGACAGACAGGATCAGTTCCCTTCTCCCATTTCCTACCCTTCCAGAGGCACAAACATGCCTTGAATCAAATTGAGTGAACGGAGGTCGAGTGCCTCCCTATGACCACTGGGAGAGAATAGGTCCATCAGGCCTTGTGACAGCCATTTACCTCCACACTGCTTTAGTCCCCTCTGATCAACTGGCAGAGCATCTTTAGATTGCCTTTAATGGCGGGAGGGAGGGAGGCACTTTGCTCCCTAGATCTGTCAGAGAGACCGGATTTATAGGTTGTACATAGAGTGCTTGAGAAGCAGCTTAAATATTTCAGCTCTCTTTGGCATTGGATGATAGTGCTGCAGAACAAATTAAGACTGAATGCAAAGTGGACTGCTGTATAATACTAGGAGATTTAGCAACTTTGGAAACTCTTAAATTTTAATTGGTTGCTGCATGACAATTTGCAGTTTCTAAGTGGAGCTGTTATAGCAGCGCTGGCTGATGGAAATAAAAAGTGACAAAAGAAGGGGAAAAAAGTAAAATTATGACTTTTATACAATCAGGAAATGTCCGATATAGCAAAACAAACTGCTTTAGTGACAGTCTGACAAAGCAGGAATTTACTTGGTTTCATCATAAATTGCTCTAGTTAGTTAAAAAGTAGACATAACATAGGATGCTTGCACTTTGCCTTAGCAATTCAAAGTCAAATCGCTGCTCTAATAAGCAAAAAAAAAAAAAAAAAGAAAGAAAAAAAAAAA
>VUQR01004140.1:56350-71664 GCA_015108515.1 Hemichromis elongatus
CTGACATTCACACGGTGTTCCCAAGAAGTCATTTGTAAATGGAAAAAAAAAGACACCATGCTAGAATTTTTAATTTTTTTTTTTTTTATTTCTACATATCGTCAGATGACTTTGCTTTTTCTTTCTTTTCCCACCTTCAAACCTATTTTTAGTGATGTCGCTACAGTCATAGATCAGAACAATTATTTTTATCTGCATTCATAATAAAATGGAACAGTTTCCCAGAGCTACAAAAATAAACCTTGAGTTCTTGTAAGCCATAGTTTATATTCAGATTACATTAATGTAATATTGTGGTTATGGTTCAGATTTATTCACACTAGATGCTTATCAGATAGTTACTACTGGATTATATTTACATAGGAGTGGCAAGTGAAATCATTTAGCAGTATGTCATGTCACACCATGGATCAGTAAATCTGCAATAAGAATTTCCCAGCTGTCACGTTTTTGAACAAGGACTCAGGCTGCCATGTCTTTTGGTGCTAGTTGTAATAGCTGAAAGTAAAAATGATTATTGCTTCTAATCAGTGGTTATAAAAAAGCAGAATGTGTGTCCTACTGGGTCGTGATCAGCATTAGTCCCTGCTCTGAGGATGAGAGCTAGCTGGACCAGCATTTAAAGCTCCGACTGCTGAAGAATGACAAGTAGCCATCTGGTAATTCTCCTCTTCAGACCTGTACGGTAGCTACATCCCAAAAATAGCATCAAAGGCAAAGAATTGTCTTTTGAAAATGGGCTGTTCTGGAGCTAGACAGATCTCACTTGAATTGTCACTCAGGGGGTCTGATGCAGTTGGACACCGATTCAGTCGCGCTCATTTTGTCATTTCAGAGAGGGGAAGAGAGCGGAAGCTGCACGCACAAGACAAACAATACAAACAAGTGTGGAGCACTTTTTACAAGTATTAATTGACACACGGGGGAATACGACTTCTTATCTACTCTTCTTGAAACCGAGTACCGCCTCTGGGATGTTCTGAAGAGTACTGATGAGGTGTGGGTGTGCTTTTCAAAAATAAGCTTAACATGGTTTCCAAAGAAATCTAAAGTTGTGACATCAGTTGAGTCAAGAACACTAATTTTTTAGGATGGTTGTAAGTTGATTTAAGCTAATGATTCTCATTTTTGTATACTACTGGCTGCAGGGCCCGATCTTCCATTTAATTTTGAATGTATTGCCTTTTTTTAAACAGTAACTTGTCGCCATTCATTATCTTTATGGATTATTACAGACATCAGCTCTATCTCCTTTGATTAATTACTATTCTCCAAGTGCATTTAATCAAGAAAAACATTATAACCGCTTTGTAAGAAATACTTTCTATATGGAAACCATCATGATGGCCTTGGGTTACATCAGTGTTCAATGAAAAGACAATGAAAGTGAGAACTTTCCTTTGAAAATTAGCACAGTAAATACTCCAGTGACCCTTTTACTTAAGGCAAGCAAGTACAGACAAATGAGACAGAAAACAATTCAAATGAGAGAGTGAGCCTGAATGAGAGACGTAGAAGTAATACTAGGTTGTCTCTAAGCTTTAAAGAGTTTTGTCTGAGAGATGATCTCTGGCCTTGCTTTGTTCTTCCGGGGCTTTGTGACAAACAATAACATTAACAATGTAGGAATTTAATGACAGAACTTTTTAGATCTTTGTTTTAGAATAAACTCTGACCTCTTTCTGTGGTATTTCTTCCCAGTCTTCATTTCCTGTGCCTAATTTATGCTGTCTTTTCTTCCTAGCTTTTAATTATTAATAGGGCCAGATAATGGTCAGTTCCTCCAATATGCAAAAGCGATACAGTTTTACATGGACAGAGGCTACTGAAAGAGAAAAGTTGGACTTGTGCAATCAAAGGCGAAAAGCTAGAGAGCAGGACACATCTTGCGGCTTTTAAAAGCTTTTGTCAGCACTGGCAGCTGCTCATCATAAATCTCCTCTGTCCTCTGTTTCTATCCTTTCCCTTGCAAGTATAATATATACTCTGGTCTGAAACAAATTATAGGGCAGCTACAATTTCAAAACAGACGGGATGTAATATGGTTGGCAGCTAAGCAGAGGGGAAAGCATAATTAAGCAAAAAACTTATGTTTGAGAAGACGGATGGATGAGATCAGGAGGTGGTAATAAATACAATGGAGGTTTATGGACACACAGACAGTGCCAAAAGATGGTGATATACATTTGGGAAACTAAAAAGAACAGTCCATGCCATCTCCGACCAAGTCTTCTTATTCTTTTTTAGGATTGAGTCAATCCTTGCTCTTAAGGAGCAATTGTCTTCTCCGTACATGGTGGCAGACAGCAACTAAAGCGTGTTTTGCTAATGAGAGCAATCTGGCAGACTTCTTCATATTGCACGAGTTAAGATCACTATGAATATTCAGATCTCGGAAAATAAACCGAATCTCCCGACGTGACACTCGGCACAGAATGGCCATCTAGTGCGTTGAGCCAAGTATGCTTTAAAGGTGGCCATTTTCAGCCAGTAATGTCCAAACTCAAACACACGCAGCTTTTTACGTGTGCCTTTGTTGAAGTATGTTGGAGCCAGCGAGCGTCTCATTAGTCAGCTCTCTGGAACACAAAAACACATCACCATAGGCTGGATGATTTTCTGACAGACTGCTAATAGCGTTGACGGCTGTTTTAAGGAAAGGGTGAGTGTTTCCAGAGTCATTAGGATATGAGTGCCAGTGCCAGTCATAATGCATGCCATGCTGTAATAATGATACAGCAATTGCCTACATAGCCAAGATATCCTTAGTAGTGGAGCCTAATTGTTGATGGCTTGATCTGACCATACCCCACGTGCATTAAAGTATCCCGTCTTTCAAAGGAGCGAACAGATGGTGAGGGCTTAAACATTCTGTGGCCTTGAGGACAGTAGAAAAGAACGAGTCTCTTGGGAGAAACCTACATTTTAACTTCATCGCCTTTTAGATTTATTTGACCAATGTTATGCAGTGCTCTCAAAGGACATTCCACATTCATGAGCGTGTGTGTATGTGTATAAGCGAACGTGACCTTATCAGCTGCTGTGTTGTCTTGTTAACACACACGCATGCAAGAGCGCACACGCACACACAAACAATCATATGCACTGACTGCATTGCAGAAAGGGCACAGGCCTCTGACAGTAGAAAGCGGATTAGACTGCAAACCAAAGATTCTTAGTGAGTTTAATGGAATAGAGATGAGTGGATGGGAGATTTAAATAAATTAACCTTCAGTGAATCCCCTGAGACTTGCAGAATGACAGAGGGGGGGTCTGAGGAGGATTTTTTATTTTTTTTTAACTTGCCATTGATTTAATGAATAGTCATGACATTATTACAGGGAGCTTGTATTCCTCAATTTGAATGCTAACTTGAGACTGTGTTGGAAGCACGGCTGAAGTGAGCACTGCAAATATGGGCAAGCACGTAAATGTATTACCCTCCCCAAACATTAATAACCTGATCCGGTTTTTGCCACAGTTTGAGCGCCATATGCCAATTTATTATTAGTGTTTATTTTGCATGCAGAAATGGGCGATGTTTATCAGGGCACTATGAGATATTCTGGTGATGGCATCTTTTTAAAATGTCATCACAACATCAGGGCATTGACCTTTACTAAACTCCCAACCATAAGAACATAATTCTTTCTACGTACTTATCACGATATTAACCCTGATTGGTGTCTCTGACATTTACTTAAAGATGCAAAAAGCTGAATATCCTAGATATCATTTTTTTTAGGAGGAAATAAAACATAGATGCAGGGGGGATGACTGCTAAAATCACTATAGCCAAACTACATCTCCAAACTGCCTCGGCAGTCTTATTTTTGTCTAGTTTGGATAGAAATAAAGTTAAGTTGTTTGTTTATTGTTATTCAAACAGTCTTTAATTTTTTTTTTCTTCTGGGCTATATTGTGCTTTTTCAGCAGTAAAATATTGGCTTTTCTAGAATGTACGTAAGGTCCCATATAGCACACATCACAGCGACTGTGTACCACCAAGCTGATCGGAGATCTTCTGTCTTGATTTGACACAAATCTTGATTTGTCTCCATGGAAACGAGCGTACATAACAGCATCACGTACAATCTCCAGTTGGTAAAAACCCCCTTGGGTAACAGTGTCACTGTGCCCTCCATATTCACCGTAATCAATTTTCTGCCAGACTTCCTCCCATCCCGCCCTGAGTTGCTGAAGCTGCATCAGGCCAGGCTGCTGTCTTAATGGCTTTTAATTGCCTCTGGTTTTACCTGGTTGAAGTCTGTCACTCCTAATCAAGAACATGACTTAAAACACCTAGAGAGTATTCATGGCGATCAACTCGATTGTGCGCGCAACACGGAAAACTGATAGAAGGAAATTGGCCCCTCAGGGGTGTGGATTTGAAACAAAACTCAAGTTTTCATTAAAGCTCAAATTTGGGAAACTTGTCTGGCAGATTATGTTACAATTTGTTTTTTTGTTTGCTGTCATAGCTCACTTAAAATGTGAAGTGCTGTGTATTGCATAGGCGACAGGCTAATAGTATTGTTGTTAATATTTTGTGAAAAGGGTGAGAAACATACTCTGTTATTAACTTTGTCTGTCAAAAAACACGGTTGTATATAAAATGATGATTTGTTTTCCCACTTTGTATGAAGTGCCTGCGGTTTTAACTGCTCTTTGTCTTTTGCTATAAATACACAGGAAGTGAAAAGCTTCGTTAACGGTCTCTTGAGAATACCACAGCTGCTTGCCATTCTTTGCCATCCTTTGCTAAGCCGTATCAGTCAGACACCTTGTTTATGCATCTGCTAAAGGCATTCGTAACTTCAGTCAGCTGCCTTTTTAGGAAGCTTGGAGCTTGTGTCCACAGAGTCCAGAGCCAGAATGTGTTCTGATAGACACACAAGACTATGAATAGAGTAACATCTCGTTTTATTGTAGTGACTGATCTATGCAGAAACCCTTTTTAGTGCTAAGTGAGGTCTTGTGACTGATCACTACCCGTTCAGGTGACTGAAGGTTAATTTGGGATCCTGTTTGTAGACTTGCCAGTTGCCACCCAGCAGAACTGAGAGTTATAGTCTGTGACTGTCACATTACTCTGACCCACAGCAGCCGGCTTTGCAGTAAGTGCAATGAAGCATGATTCAAAATATTACCACAAAGTCACTTTGTGGGCTGCGTTATTATATCTATGCTTATGTTGCCTCTTGGTCATGGAGACTAAACTCTTAAGCCATTATTATAAGACTTTAATACCTTTTCTACCCTAGCCACTTGTTCTGCATGTGGTCTGCTTCACTATTAGGCGATCAATATAAGCAATATAGTGTTGGCTATAGTGCTAAAGCAGTTTATGTATTGATTTTAAAGAAATGCTAAAAACTAGTGTCGACAGTATGGCCAAACCTATGTCTCACAGTGTTTCTTAACATTCAGATAGCATCACTGAATATCATGGTATTGTTAGAAATGTTTTAGTTTTTATTATTATATACATTTACAATAGTTCACTCTTGTGGCAAGAGAATGCCAAACAATTGATTTCCATCATTTAAAAAATGCAGTAAACAAATAAAATGTAAAGGAAAAAACAAAGACACAGAGAATTATTTAGTTGTCAAGCAACATTGCATTTGTGTTCCGGGTTTCTTAACTGTGAGTTTTTGGTTTTTTTTTTAAGTTTTCTTAATAGGTGAAGAGTTTATAATTTTTCTCAGAGTATCAATTTTCATCTATCTATCCTCTTCTGCTTTTCAAATTTATGGTTTCAGTAGAGCGCGAGCCCATCCCAGCTGTTAAAGGGCAATAGTTTTGGTACATCCTGGACAGGTTGCTAGGCGGCCCCAAGGATCAACATTAATAGCTAGTTTAGCATCATACCTTTGAACTGTGGGACGAAGCTGAAGTGATGACATAGGGAGAACATGCAATTTCCATACAGGAACTTGGTCCTTGAAAATTAATATCAGTTGAAAAATAGAACGTTTAGTGTCCTTTGATGGACTGTACAGTATGTATAACACCTCTGGGCAATCTGAATAGAGCTGCCCAAGCCTCCCTCTCCTCAGTTGCCTCCACCAAATGTTTTGGGGATGACAACAAGGTGTTTAGAGAATAATCTGTAATATCTACAGCATGTGCCATCCAGGCGGCGTTCTAGTCAGACCTAAGCTGGGTTCTTTTGAAATAATCAAAAAATATGAGAGAAAGAAGTCTTGGTTTTGTTTCTAGTGGGGTAACTACTCTGGGTTTTTCCCCTTGCTTTTCACCACAGCTGTGTAGCATGAATACGTTTTCTTTTTAGAGCATTAGGTCTGTCAGATGCATCCAACTGTGAGCTCACAAACTTGCAAAACGGAAGCAGTGTTTGGGAAGGTGTTTTTGTGTTTATCTTTATGTATACTTTTCTTGTTGTTTTGACCATACAAAATGCATGAATCTGCTCCATCTCAACAAGACAGAAAAACACGCAGATCTTTGTGCAGTATCGTCTGACTTTTTTTTCTTTTCTTTTTTTTTTGATGTTCAGGATTAAAAGTTGTTTTTCACCTGATTGTTCTGATAGGCGAATGTGCTCAGCCACTTTAAATGTCCGATGCAAATCAGTGGAGCTGAAAGACGCTTTGTTGACAGTTTGGGTTTAGCAATGCACTGGATTAGTCAGAGAAGCTGATTTATTTCTGAGGTTGGGACTGTGTTAATGGAATGTGCCACCGTCTTGCCCTTTGCCTTGTTCAGATGGATGAATGCCCAGTAATCTACATGGTCTCTGTATTTTCTCTGCTCTAGTTTAAAGACTCCACTGCTTAGGTCATCCCCACACTAATGCCCATCCTCGCAGTGGTATGCTGATGCACATTTCCTTATGCTCTGCATTATTCATACCCACCAATTGGTTTATTAGCTGATAGTAGTTAGATTAAAGGCTACAAGAGAGTTATACAAACGTATTAGGAAGAAAATCATTACAGCTCAGTGTGCTGCCTTGTGCTTGAATGCTCATAGGTTCAATCTCCATAGCTGCTGCACTTGGTTGAAAACAGTGTCTTACAGCTATGTCAATTTAAAAATAATACTTTTTTCTCTTTTCTACGTCCCTGAGCGAGGCCGGCGTCAAGATGAACGACACTGTAGCAGTCAGGACCCGCAAGTTCACGACGAACCGACTGCTTCAGAGGAAGCAAATGGTCGTTGATGTCCTCCATCCCGGCAAGGCCATCGGTGTACTAAAAGAAAATGAGTAAAAACAAGCTATTTCTTTACTCAAAACATGGGATTATAAATCACATTTAATACATTTTGAGGTAAATTATATGCGAGTTTAATGGGCAATTATTGCTGTAACTGCTTGGGCCCAGCTTGGTTACTTAAATGTTTTTTTTGTTTTGTTTTTTGACCTGGCTCAACTTTAAAATAATCAGCAGAAACTGGCTCGCATTCTCCCAAGAAACTCACAATGTAGACGTACTACCTTGTTTCAATTCCAAGGCAGTTCAATGGTGTTTTAATGAGCCACTGACTTTCACTGTGCATTCTAATGGTCCTGTGCTTTCCTGGCTCACTGTACCATTAATGGTGCATGTTGTTAATGCATTCTTGTTGGACGAGCAGGCCGGAATCATTTGTGATATTTCTTTTGTATTACATTCTGAGGATGTAAGTCTCCACGTTTCATTTCCTCGGTTTACTCCGCAGCCCCGCTGTCCATCTCCTCCCACCCTCCTGGCATTTATTTTCTTCCTCCAGGAGTGATACTCACCGACATCGCTACACGCCCTGGCCAGATGTTGAAACTTAAATACGCCATTCATCAGCCCACAGACTCAAGTAGGAGTATAGACAGGGGCAATGACCCTGGAAAGACATTATTAGTAAAGGCGGTGAGTGTGTGAGCCTTGTATACTAACAAAGTGTCTCCCCAACCTGCACATTTAAACCAAGACATTCTGGTGTGGGTAACTGTCCAATTTCTGGTTCTGAAAATGGCCTCTTGAGATTTAAAAAACAAGATTCTAGTGTGTGATTGGAAATAAAGATTAAAAGCCAAAATCTCCTTCACTGAGGCTCTTTTTTGCTGATTTGTTATGTCCATTATTTTCTCTGCCATTAATTCCACTGTAATGGTATTATTCAAGAGCCAGTTAAGTTACTGAACTTCATTAAAAATTAAAAACTTCTTGGAGCATTCTGTCGTGTAACAAATCAACAATTTGAGTGCCACAGATTTGCCCATTTTCATCCACCATATTTTCAAAGTCCCTTTTTTTTCCGTATAGGAACAAATCTTGTGAAATTGTTGGAGAAGCTCACCGCTGTGAGTGACGTTCTTTCCTTCATCTGGAACGGCAGTAACACTGTAACCACTCAAGCTTAGTGGTCAGTGTTCAGTGCTGCTTCACTTTTTCCATAACTTCTCTTTGCCTTTCGCTTGGAAACTCACAACCGCATAACTAAAAGTCTCATCTCTTCAGATGTAAACTGTTGCTGTTTATTGGTGACAGAGGTAACATTGGCAGAGGAATGCATTTATTTCACTCTCTGGACTATTGAGGGTCATCTTTAAAGACGTGTGACAGATGGATGTTGAATAGAGATTGACTTGAGAGGGTTGCGTGTGCGTATATGTGTGGGTGTGTGCATGTTTGTGTATATGTGTGAGAGTGTGCGTACATGCTCACACACACACGATTTACTTAGACTGAATATGCAGAAAATACAGCCCAATACCTAAATCTGAGAAATCTCCCATGCACAGATTTTAAAGTATATTAAAGCCTCGTTTCATGTTTTATTGCTGGAATTGCAAGCATGGCATTAACTTTCAAACAGACTTCATCCTACGGTTTGTTTCTTTCTTCTTTTTTTTTTATTTTTTTTTACTAATTTTTTATGTAACAAAATAGGAGTTTGAACACTGCCAGTACCTTGACAGATTTATAAAATTCAAGGAGAACTTTGATAGTTCTCTACATTCCTTATTTTCCTTTTTAAAGTGAGGCTTGATTTATGTCAGTTTTTCTTTATCTATGTCAGTTGCTAGTCACATATAAGCTACTGGCCAGTCTTATTGAGAGATTGAAGTCATAAAAAGTTGAGACACTGTTGACAAAGATACCAGTAACCCCTAACTGTATGGGCCTTAATGAAACTAATACTTCAAAGCTGCATCATTAGAACGTCGCCCTGAAGTCTTGAGTATTTGATGGGCTGAAAAGCAAGGCTACAACAGTTTAAGTGCACACAAAAAAAAACAACAACAAATAAATAAATGTCTATTGCACCTTCTGAGTTTGATACAAACTGATTTGTGTCTCTCAGACCTGTAATAGAGCCACAGTAAAGTGGGGTTTCGGCCGTGTTTTTCCATGGAGGGAAAACAAATCTGAGCACAAAGAAGTGTCATGAATTTTTCATGAATTAAGACCGAGTCTCTCCAGGACCCCGCTCTGAATTATAAACAAATGCAACCCTTAAAGAGCACAGAATAAGTGATACATTAAGCCAAGAATACACATCAAGTTGGCCTTCATTCATTAGGACTGGGGGGCCAACAGTGATAAATACAGATTCAGTCAAATGTTCCTACTGTCTCATTTATATATATTATCGAAATAAAGATGCTAAGGAAAACGTTGCCTTCAGCACATTGTCTTATTTTTACTATTAGGTTCTGGCCTTGTTTAAACTGACCTTGATTGGAAGGGAAGGAAGCATTGCACGTATGCCCAGGCAAGCACAAAATATTGATTCATACGTCAGGCATCGAGTGTATCGTTGTCTATTTTTGCCTGCAACTGAGCAATTGAAACGAAGACCTAGACAATAAAAAATCCCATATTAGTTTTTGTTTTTCTTAAAGAGTTAGCACATTTTAATTAACAGCAATATAAAATCATAAACCTTGGCTGTTTGAATCTCAGCAGAAATACTCATTTATCCATGTAGCCCAGCCAGCTTTCTGGATTGGTACAGCAATGACAATCGGTTTTGTCTTCCTAATTAGGGTTAATTAATTTGTGTTGGTGTTATTCCATCTGCAATTGACTTGTAACAATGGTCTACACTGATTACATTTATCAAAAATAATATTTTACAACTTTTAACATGTAAAAGGTTGAAGTCCAGTGTGACCCGAAGATATTTAAACTTATTTTCCAGTGTTAGGCCCAAAACGGGAACATTTATAGTAACTTTCTATATATTGTCCACTTTTTTGTAATCTCACATCATTTGAAATTAATGAACGCAGGTATTTAATTTAATATATTGTGGCATTTTGTTTTTATCTGTTTTGCAGGACTCAACGCTTTGCCTTTTGATCCAGCAGCCAACAACGACCCTCTTCAGTTCAACGGTTCCAGCGGACAGCTGGTGACCGACTGTCCTCCCTTGGAAAACACTGCAGAAAACAGCAAGAAGAGGAAGAGAGCCAGCCTGCCTCCAGGTACTAACAGCAGCTACCTCACAAGTATTGCACTACTGCTGCGGGATTACTCTATGGTCTCAAATCCTCATTTTGCCCTCAGCCATGTCAAATTTCTAAATGCAAGAGTTTGTAACCTCAAATGGAGAATACCTCCCTTCACTTAGGAGTGCTTTGATACAACGGTTATATTTCTTACCTTTTTCCCCTCCGTCTTCCTCTACTAACATCAAATAAGTGCAATGGGAATTGTTGCATAATCCTATTATTTGGTGGCAGTATGAAAAAGAGTAGCTTGGTTCAGTCTTTGTTGTTTTCGATTACCTTGCCATGTCCTCAGGCTCTGGTTGTCAGGCCTGTTTGGAGGTCAGGCAGCTGCAGCACGAAAAAAAAAAAAAATGCTCCAGTGAGATTGTGTGTACACGCCTGACTGTCTGTTACCGTGCCAACACCACCTGCCAATCACAGCTCCAACACAGCTTCAGTTTTCTCACACAAACACGGACCCGTCGCACAGGGAGGGACACACTGAGAAAAGTGTATACGCGTGCATGGGTTTATGTAAGGATGTGCTATAATTAAACAGTAATTTGAGTAAGTGTTGGTGGTTGCCTGGTAATGTGTCAAATTAAAAAAGGACTTTCTAATTAAAGAATTAAAGAAGTACTGACTAATTAATTGCTTTGTAAGTAATAGAACAAAAAGGCCCTTAAGACAGAGAGGTGTTGTTCTGTGAGCTCTGCTTTCGTGGCAATTCTAATTGGACTGGATTAATACTTCACATTAGCTCAGTCTTAATCGACTCTTTATCTTTTCCTCACATCTTCACATGAACGAGTCCATGACTTGATGGCAATTAATTTAATTTTAATTCGATGACCACGCTAAACTCTAATTGGGCAATGTATCTTAGATGATTGTAAAAGGGGGGTAAAAAAGTGAAATGGACACCACATGTTGACATGTGGGGGAAATAAAAGAAGGTAGCAATCAGAAAAAAAAACTTAAATTACAAAAAATGCACCAATGACCAAAAATCAATGCTTTGTATTACTGCAGTAGTTTAAAAAAATGCATGTGTGATAAAGCTCAAGTTCAAAGATTATCAGGGAAGTTGGCTTAGTACAGCTTTTCGATTAAGAAATCTAAACATCTCAACTGTGTTACAAACCTCCTAAAAGTAATCTATACAGATGAGTTTATGAAGCGAACATGTTGTGCAAATGTAAACAAACATGGAGCATTTTCTTTTGTTAGATTCCAATTTATTCATGATCAATGAGCTCTCACTTGTTAGATTTCCCACAACAGCAGTGAGAACCAAGTATCCTACGGTCATAATGTCATTAGTTTAATGTGAAATCCCTCTGTCAGTATGACAGTGCGTGTTCTTCTCACAGCTGAAACTGAGAAATGTAATGCATTGTTCTGCTGTCATTTTGAAGTCACATTAGAAGAGGCAGAAATGTTCAGTATATTCAAAAAGTGCTCAGAGCAACAGTTGTAACAGTGAATAGAGTTATAGTTTTATAGTTATAGTATTTTGGCTGTGTGTAACTTTGTAATTCTGCACAAAGTTATTTATATTTCCCATTCTTTTAGAACTTGGTTTTCTCCAGTATTATATAATAAAGCATGTGATCTTATACAGCCTGGGAACTCAACAGCAAGTGGCCTCAAGGGGCAATGAGAGTTTCCACTGTAGCCAGAGGATATCCCGGTCAAGAATTTCTATTTCTGCCTGTCAAAGAAGCAGATTTCTTTATTTTTTTCTCATCCAGCTGAAGGACCCATGAGCTGATGTGGTGGTAAGGCATCAATCATCCCTCCATCCAATGCTCTATGGTTCACTAGAATCATAAGAATAAGCCCTATTCTTCTACATGGGAAATTTGTCTTGGGTAAAGGTTGCTACACATAGCTGGATTCACATGAATAAATCACTGCTTTTCCTACAGAATTGGTAAGATTTTTATTTTTTTAAGTGAAACTCATCTGATGAATCTTTCTCCAAATTGTACTCGGGGTTAAGATCACACAGAAATGGAAAAAGTGACTGTTGTTCTGTGTGTGGTTGTCCGTTTTCATAACCTCCACTACTTCTAGAGTTTTGGTCAGAGTTTTGTGAACTGAGATACTAATTTGTTTCAGATATAACACTTGCAAGCTTCCTTGAGACTTAAATCCTCATTACTTTGTGCACTACAGTCAAGCAATGACAACAGAACTTGACACTTTCTTTCTGTACTTGACACATTACAACAATCTGAGAGTTGCAATGGATCATTAGCCGGATGAGCTACTTTGTCATTCTTTTACCAAAAGTTGGTCGAACATTGTCTACTTTTGGAGATGTGATCTTGTATATTGCAATAATACTCAATAATAATAGTTAATCATCAAAAAACAAGTTCTTAGAAATCATGAGTGTGTGTAAATTTCAGATTTTATTTAAAATAATATAAAGAACCAATCATATTACTATATACCTTTTTAACAGCTTTTGCTGTATAGGTGGTAAGTTACTGCTGAAGCATTATTGCAGCACTGCACTAACTTATTGTACAGGATCAGCCCATATTGTGTTGAAATTCACTGTCATTCTTTTTTTTTTTTTTGATCTGTCATTTGCTCGGTGATATAGAGGAGCACTGGTTACCTCTTATGTTTGACCCTAATCCCATTGCTGCTTTTACATTTCTAAGCTGCATTTACACTTCTTCGTTGACTTTGAGCGTAGAGGTCTTTGCAATGGAAGTGTCTTAGGTTGATGTGTGTCAGCGAAAAGGACTCATTGAGTGTCAGTCAGGCTTTCTTTAACTAATTTTTTCTTCTTCTTCTTTTCTTGACTTTTAACAATCAGACTTGCTGGACTACATTGAGTCCAAACTGACAAATCACAAATCTAGCTGCCCCATGTGGTATTTCCAGAATTAAATTGGCTACAAATTAGCTTCGACTTGGCCTGGTATGACCTGAGAGTCTCAGTTATTTCTGCCTTCTTGGTTGGAGCCCTTGCAGGACTAGCAGGTAAATGGTGGCCTAGAGCAGATGGAGCTGTGAATTTATAGGCTTCTAGGGTTGGATTTTGTCTGGCTTTTCATTGTCTTCACCTGGTCAGGTCCTTGAGCCCTCTGAAGCACTGTGACTCATTAACAGCTGTATTGACCGAGTCTTGTTCAGATACTTCAATAGAAAGAGATTTTTCTCATTACATGTGCAATTCATGGCACTCTTGTGTCATTTTAAAGCTCTCCTTAAACATTACACAGCATAATTGTCTTTTGCTAATCGATTTAAAAATTAAAGGATTAATAAATGAATTGTTTGATATGAGAAATTAAAGTCATCCCAGATTTGATGGCATGCTTTAGAAAGATTTCATTTAAAGAAATGAAATTTCTTTAAACCTGTAAATTGCCACACTAAGCAGACAGACATATAGAGGTTAGAGCCCTCCTCTCTTATAAACAGCCAAAAAGTAACATTTGAAATTGAATTGATGTTCTGTTGACTCACCCTTAAAATAGACGCAGTTTGTCAGAATCCAGTCATTTCTCCCTCTGACTCAATGTGACTAAGTCGATGTTTTCATTTATTTCCCTGGAACTTTTTCATACTGAAGTAAAGTTCAGTGGAAATCCTATCACTTGGGAGGTCATTACCAGCCGGTTAATACTAAAAAGCGATCATTGTAGAGCTTCTCTGTGTGCACCCAGTAAAATTTTGTTATACTTTATTTAGTTTTTAAATGAAACGCTAACTTACTTTTTCCCCAGCGACCATTCCCTCTAAAATTGGACTATGCACTCGGCCACCATCTTTATCTTTTTAGTCTTCCCTGCTTGTGTGCGCCCACTCTGTGCGCGTGCCTGTCTTTTAACTATCCATAATAAGTGGTGCCTTAGGGTTAGCAGGCACACTGCAAGGATTTTCCCTATACTGTTTGTTATCAGTTTTACAACACAGCCAGAGATGGCCATTTCCCCTCAAGTCCTGCTGTGTTTAAGCTGCAGGTGGTGAAGAGAATGAGATTTTTAAAATGATGCTGCTCCTGTAGTGGAGCAGTTTTACCCTTATAATGAATATAAATATCAGTGTAGTAGCAACTGCACATGCTGCATTGAATAATGTCATGCCTGTTGCTCATGTTAATGTAATAGTAATGATAATCATAATTTGTGCAGCAGTTTCCTAAACAGTTTAGTGTGATTCAAAGAGAAAGTTAAAGGCATTCTAATATTTTGTAAGGTCAAACTAAAACTGAGTTACAAAAAAAACCAAAAAACTAACAGCTAAAGGGGAGATTTAAATCATTTTTTTAAGGTATTTCTGTTTAAGGCTGACTGTCATTTTTCAGGCCTGAAAATGAGGGTTTCCTCTGCTGTGGGGAGGCCCTGTCAACTCTGGTAATGAGGTGTGATTTCAATCACAGCGCTGTGCCTCCAGCACTTCTTAACTAACATTCTTGATCTCGTGGAGTCTACAATGTGTTAGTGAGAGTGAACACAATAGTAAGAAACACTCCTGTTTAAAGGACAAGTAAAGGATAAGTAAAGTGTGTTCATGTAATCCGAATATGTCTAACATGCGGAAATTAAGGAAGCTCATAAAGGAAGGAGTTCCTGAAGTAACGAGCTTAGTTAGCATAGTTTAACATCCGTATGTCCACTGGAAGCGGTCTGTATGCTTTTTGCAGTAACAAATACATTTGTGTGGAAAAAGCTCGTTGAAGGAGAACACTTACCCTTTGGCTGATTGGGTTTCAAGCACCCTTGTAACAAGGTTGTTTGACTGGGAAAAATATTGAAGTGATCAGAGGGGAGGTATATTTTCAAACCTAAGGCCATGTGTGTGATTTTTTTTTTTTTTTTTTTTTTTTTTAATAAAAACTTTT
>VUQR01004143.1:11099-21557 GCA_015108515.1 Hemichromis elongatus
GGGGGGGGGGGGCGAGTTAACCTCTATCATCAAATACTGTCCTAAATGCAAACAGATACAAAGTCCTGGTGTTTTTACCTCATTTGAGTCCCAGCTCCTGACTTTAACCCATCCTGTGGTTCTCATTATAGTGATCTATCATCCACCTAAATATAATTTATTTTTAAAACTTGTTCATTTTGGAATTCTCAGACTTCTTGACATGTTTTAATCGCTCACTATGAAAGGATTATATAGAAATTTTATTTGATATTTTAATTCCTAAACCTCTAGCTTCTGAGAGGGAAAAATTGCCCCTCAGGTCATATTGTCACATTAACACTAAGCAATGCTTCAGGGCTAATTTACATTTACCTGATGTGTTTATGAGTTCATCAATTCATGAATTATGACTGCAAACTTTAATAATGCACTTCTTGAACTATTGGACTGCGTTGCTTATGTAAAAAAAAAAAGTTAAAATGACATAAAAGGAACCCTATGTCCTGGCTAAATGAGGAACTCATGAATTTGAGAAGAAACTGTAGAAATGCTGAGCATCGCTGGCGATTTCTACAGGCTTGGAAAGACTTTTTTCAATCTTTGATGTCTGCAGCAAAAGCAAATTATTTCTTATTATCTCATTGAGTCATAATTATAACTCAAAACTTTTCTTCAACACGGTGTCACAACTTACAGGAAGTAAGTCAACTATCTTCGGTTCAAATTTGATAGCTCATTACTTTGTTTTTTTGTTTTTGTTTTTTAGAGACAGGGCTGAAACACTTAGAAATCAGATTGGTCCCTCCTCAGGGAGTTCATCAGACTACTCAGCTACCTTGTTCATTAGTGCTGATCAAGTGTTCTCTGACTTCAAAGTTATTTCCCTGTCTGGATTAACTAAGGTTATAAACACAGGTTGATGTACAAGCTGTTCCTTGGATCTTCTACCAGCCTGGGCTATGAAGGAACTGTGTTCAGCATTCCAACCTTACATTCTGTTTCTTTTAAACACTTCAAAGATGACCGGAGTTTTCGCTGCCCGTTTTAAATCAGCTGTGGGAGTACTGATCTTGAAAAAGCCTGGACTGGATGTTAAAACAGTTGCAAACTATAGACCCATCTCACGTCTATCTTTTTTGTATAAGATCTTTGAAAAAGTGTTTTTTGTTTTTGTTTTTTAAGCAGCTCACCGGCCATCTACCAACAAATCTGTTCAAGTCATTTGAGGCTACTGGGGTCCCTCAGGGTTCTTTACTTGGCCCATTGCCATTTTCTCTGTATCTGCTGCCTCTTGGTCTTCTTCTACATTCTTTTAATGTAACCCTTCATTGTTACACTGATGACCTGTAGGTTTATGTTCCTTTACCCTTTGGAAACTGTGTTGAATTGTCTAAATTAAAAGCTAGTCTATCTGAAATTAGGGGCTGGTTATCTGATAATTTCCTGCTTCTTAATACTGATAAAACAGATTTGATGGTCATTGGACCACAAAGATTTCAGTACTTGTCCCAAAGTTATACATTGAAAATTGATGACTGTGTCATAAATTGAAGGGACAAGGTAAATAACTTGGGCGTATGGATTGACACGGTGCTCTCCTTTAAATCTAATGTAAAAGAGACAACAAGGACTGCCTTTTATCACCTGAGGAACATTACTAAAAGTTTTGTCACTAAACACTACAAAGATTCTTGTCCTCACATTTGTGACTTCACACATTGATCATTGTAATGCTCTTCTTTCTGGGTTACTGAAGAAAAATTTTAGAGGCCTTGTCAAGTTCAAGTAGATTTTAAGGTCCTGTTGCTCACCTACAATATTTAAAAATGGTTTGGCACCTTTTGCACCTCTAAGTTCCATCCCGTGCTCTCCGATCTCAGGACACTTGCCTTTTAAAGTTTCCCATTTTTGTGGAACAACTTTCTTCAAGGTATTAGGCAGGCATGCTCTGTGGAGGTTTTTAAAGCTAAGTTAAAGACCCACTTTTTCACCCCATCCTATGCCTATTAGGTTTTAAATTGTTATCAGTTTTTAAATTGAACTGCTTTTTCTGTTTAGCTTTCAGTCATTTTATCTTCTAATAACTGTTGCACACTTTTTTGAAAGCGTTTTATAAATAAAGTTATTTAATAATAATAATAATAATAATAATAACAACAACAACCACCACCACCAATACTGTAAACGTGTTCTTGAGATCACCATCCAGAAACGGTCTGACTGATCGGTAATTTGATTACATCCTGCTGACGGGTAACTTGTGCTTCACCTTGAGCAGAACGAAGAACTCAAAGACCCTCCTGAAGGATGGAGGGAAGAGGCGTGCGTAGGTGACGGCCATCTTGAAAAAGAGCGCATGGAAGAGGCGGTCCCGGACGTTGATGAGGGGGTTCTGGTTCAGGTTGGGATTGCGGAGGCGGTTGGGTCCCATGTTGTTGTTGTTGTTGTTAAGAGGGACATTGTTGTTGTTCGCCTGGTTCTCCGACATTGCTGCAATTGCCTGTCGTTTCTGCTCGCGCTGAGAACTCAACACCGCCAGCAATGAATCTAGGTCAACATGGCTGCTACTGCGTCCTCAGAGCGAAGGTCAAGACCTGAGCACTGCACCTGTAACAGACAGATGAACTCACTGATGACTGCAGTCAGAGGGCAGAGCTACAATCACCTCTAAAAACGGATCATTGAGGGATTTAGGTTCTCTATTCCTTTATTCCGATCAATAACTTTACACTAAACATGAGTATTGATTAACATGGCTTGTTTAAATAAAGTCATCTCTGTAGTTCACCTACAGACTTTTGAGCTAGAGTTCAATAGGACCAGCAGCCGTCACCAACAACTGATCCAACCTTTCATCCAATCAGATGACACAAGATCAATATCCTGGAGGTAATTTTTCAAATCACATCAGAGAAATGGAGACACTGATGATCTAATCTCTGTGCTTTAGGACCTGAACCTGCTTGACACCAGATGTCACCAGAGGTGTCAGCATCAACCAATCACACTGTTGAGTGCACTGTCAGCAGAGCGGCTGATTTCAGTAAAGCATCATCATCTTCACTTTCTCAAGCCGATACAGCTCCTCCCATCACTAGCAGCAGGTGAACAGTACTAAACCTGGAGAACCACCTCAGAGACTGACAGTCCATCTTTAGGAGGAATTTCATGAAATCAGAGAAGCGCCTGTTTTATTAAACAATTACCTACCTGCCACAGGTTAGGGTGGGGAAACAGCTGATGCTAACATTAACTGTTATAATTAAGCTAGCAGCTGTGGGAGTGAGGCAGGAAACTGATCGGCTCACAAGCACCTGTGCAGGTGCACGTCAGTGTGCAGTCCTGAATCGTCCTGAAACGTATCTAATCAGAATCGCTTCATTTCAACCACTACAGCATCAAAATCAGAGCTTCAGCATTTGTTACCACAATGATTTCACAGGTTTAGATGTTTTCTGAGGGAATATGTTTAGATTCTTTCATTAAGGAAACTGCTGGAGCTCAGACTGTGGCAACAGATCAGAAGGTCTGCAAAAACCATAGACTGAGATCTCCAGGATCTTCTGCATCCTCCAGCTGCAGCCTGATGATCTCCAGGTGAGACACCACAGACCATTTTATCCCCCGCAGGTACACATATACAGTATATACTCTGCTGACCTCAGGAAGAACATCTGAGACATGTGGTCCATCAGAATCAGGTCAGCTGACTCGTGTCTCCGCCAACCTCTGTTCACACACTTGAGGCCACTCTCAAGAACGGGTGGGAGAAGCTGTTCATAGTGTGGGAACTTCAGCATGCCCCTCCTGGACATCGGAGAGCTTGCAGCTCTCCAACTTTATTTACAGTCTGTAAAGTCTCAGGTGGAGTTTTGTGACTTTCTGTCAGGAAGACAGCAGGACCGGGACCGTAGGGCCACCATAACAACAGTGTGAGGGTCTTAGGCTGTGACATAATCATTTGCCACGTGACCAGCTCAGGATTGCAGGGGAATCCTGTACACTGAATAACCTGCAACTACCTGTGAGTGGGAGGAGCCCCTGAGCTCAGTCTGATCCTCACTAACTGCCTATCTGAATCAAGTTTAAAGAAAATAAATAAAGTTTCTCACTACTCCACTTGCTGCACCTCAAGACTGGTGATGTGATCAGCTGATCGTCAGCCCGGAAATGTGTTTGTATGTGTGTATTCAGATCAGCTGTTCCTGATTGGCAGACTCAGGTGTGTGGTAGCTGCTTCATGCAGGTGTCCCGACACTCCGCATGTGTAATCTATAGGCACCCCCATCAGCGGCAGGTGACACTGACTCACCTGTGCGCGGCCTCCTCGCTGTTTCTCTCGCGTACCCACAAACGCCACAGTTAGCCGTTAGCAACGATAGCAGCAGTGTTAGCTCTGCGGCTAAAGGCGGAGTCCGGAGGCACCCGGACCGGACAGAACGTCAGCCGTCTCGGTACCGATCGACAGGTGAAGTAACGGATGGTCCGGGTACACGGAACCGGAGCACGAGATGAGCTCAGAACCCGGTAACTGTGGTTAAACGGCGGCTACCAAAAGCTAATAGAAGCTAAGAGTCTGACTACTGTCAGAGCGTCACTCAGACCGGAAATACACGTCCTAATACCGGAAGTAGTGAATCCCGGCTGCAGGTTCTTTTATATCCCTGGGCGCTGCCTGGCAGGCGCCTCATGCTGGCCGGAAGTTTCTGCACGTTTAATAACGGTGAACAGCCGGTACTTCACTGTTTACAGAGTCTAAAACTGGACGAGCTGATGGAGGAGCTCCGGGTGAGAAGGTGGCGGAAGAATAATAGAATTAAGTTACATGATGTAAGGCTATGATCAACTGCCCTGCTGTTCTCTGTGGATCTGAGAATATTTTTACAGGCGTCACACTGAACAGCTGTTTTGCATCAGCCAATCATTGTAGACTAAACCAGCATTGAGCCGTCAGTTCAGCGTGTTCTTCATATAACAGATCTAATGTCTGATTAAGACCCGTGAACAGCACATAAGAGCTTCTCTTCCTTTCAGAGACCCTGAGTGTGTGTAAATGCAGCAGCTGGTCTCTCTGACCTGCTGTGTGACAAACTGCACAGACACAGTTTGTGTTGCTCATATTTGCTTAGCTGACTGATTACCTCACACTTAAACATTACACAGTTTCAGCTCCTGTCACACCTTTCTACATATGAACGTCTCACGAGGACGAGATGAAGACGTGACAAAGCAGATGTCACACATTATCATTACTGAGCAGGTGTCTCCACGCTGTCACTGGAAGCTAATTGATCGGCTGGTTAACGCATGTTACAGTCTAATTAGATTTAACCGTTCATTAACTGAAGGTGTCAGATTATTTTCACCTGCTTTGAACAGATGAACTCTGCCCATCAGGATGGAGGTCTCTCTCAAGCAGAACAATAAAACATCTTCATACCTCATGAACATGCCCTCATATCATTCAGCTGCTCATTAACTCAAATATCTAAACAGCCAATTAGAGGGCATTAAAGCATGTAGACCTGATGAAGAGAAGCTGCTCAAGTTCAAACTGAGCATCACAATGATGAAGAAAGATGTGGTATGGTTGCTGGATTGAGCATTTTTAGAATATTCCCACCAATCGTCTCCAGTGACCAGCATCTCCCTGGAGGAAACGTTTCGCTGAGGTCAGAGAAGAATGGGCAGACAAAAGGCAAAAAGAAGTCAAATAACCACTTGTTACCACCAGAGGTGACGAAAGTAGAGACACTCTGTCACAAGTATTTGTAGAAGTACAGATTCTTGTGTTAAAAGTTGAAGTACTATTTCAATTTCTTTACTCAAGTAAAATTGAAAAAGTACTGGCTCTGAAATGTACTCAAAGCAAGAAAGGACAATTCTACTGTCCATTTTTATGCACAGGTAACCGGACCTTATGCTATATTAGTGTTAAAATACTATTATTAGTACATGAGAACACGAATGTGATTCGCATCTAAATTCTGATTCTGCGTGTACTCAGCTTTAATCTGTTATTTAGGACACAAGCAGTAAAAGAGATTTAAAAAAAAAAAATAGGGGGTGGCTTTGCCTCCACACCTAAACAATAAAATGAGGAGTGGTTAATATGAGATTCAGTAGGTGGGGGAATCCTAAGATCTGTGTGGGGAAAATACTCAGCTCACAATCATTTCTATTAACAGCTCCAGCAGATTTTTTTAATATTTGATTTTTTTATTTATTGATTTAAAAGGGACAGTGCATATTTATGAACATATATCAATGCAAATGCCAGATTTAGTCAGGAGGCTACTTTTCCTCTGTAGTCCCTGACAAGTCAGACAAAAACGATTAATAAGGAGTTTAGCACACCCTTAGACAAAATACAACAAAGTAGTGAAAACAACAAATCTGTAAAATTATGTACAGGCTGTGAACAACTGACTGGCTACTCTTTGTAGATTTACACAGCTGAATTCAACTGGCTGATTTCTACATTAACAGTCTACTGAATGCTGTTTTTATACCAGACAGTATAAAGTTTGTATAATGATTGAATTCAGTGAACGTATCTAAGCATCATTATCTTAAATGTAAATTAATGGATCCATCCATTAGTGCCCAGGCTACTGCTTGTGTGATTGTGTGAGAGCCACGCTTCATCATCTCAGACTGGTCTGTTAAACATGATGATGAGTTAGTCGCACCAAACCAATCTTGGTCCAATAAAGCACCTTCGGGATGTGATGGAGAGGAAGATTCCCATCACAGATGTAACAGCTATGTGAGGATGATGTCATGTCATGGACCAAAATCTGTGAGGAACATTTCCAGCAGCTTGTTAAACCTGAGCCATGAAGAATTAAAGCAGCTCTGAAGAAAAACACCCAACCTGGTACTAGCAAGATGTACTTCATAATGTGGCCAGTGATTAATCAATTTATCCTGCAATAGACTGAAGATGTAAAATCCTCAAACTGTGATATTCATTACTGTCTTCATCATTTCATGATCATCCTTAGACATCAGTAATGGGGCGGGCGTTTAACTGTCAGAACAAAAACTCTTTTTAAATTTTATTCTGGGTCAGAAACTCTGAGGTTTCACATCAAAGTTCATTCAGATTTAAATTTTATTTGTTACATACACAATCATACACACATGCAGTGAATTCCTTATTGCTGTGCAATTCCCAACCAGATACAAGAATAAAACTAAGGAAATTAAAATTAAAAAGGTGTGCAAATTAGCAGTGTGTAGAATGACAATGAACAGAAAAAATCAGTCATTCATTATTTAAGTGAATTATATTCATTAAAATGAAGCTTTACAATCAGATGAGATTACCTGAAGCCAAAAAGACACAAGAACTGAAAGCTTCATCTCCAGACTCATCACAGTAGGTCCTGATCAACAAACCTAATCTAGTTATGCTGCTGTAGACTCCATCCATCTTCATCCTCTCTCTGTACCTTTCTGCAGGTAGCCCTCGTGGTTTCTGACTCCACCCCTTGTCCTTTACAGAGAGGACATCTGCTGTGAGCTGACAGTGTGTGAATGAAGTTTTATTGAATGACACCAAAGCGTGTGTTCTTATCAGATTCAATTCATAGTGACTTACTGATCAATTCCTCCCTGGACTCAAACGTGTTTCCACTGTCAGACTGAAGGGGGCCCCATCTGTCAGCAGAAAACCTGATCAGGACACACACACATTTTCCCAGTCTCTGTTGCCTTGGTAACACCCTGGCTGCTGGATGGCCTCCAGGAAATGAAGAGCGAGATGAGATGAGTAGGAGGGAGGTGTGTGCGTGTGTGTGTGTGTTCATGCTGGTTTGATTCTAGCTGGAAGTTTTGGACTGAGGAAGTCCTGCAGGGACAAAATGCGTGATGAACTTCTGCATCCAGCAGGGGGCGCCTAAACCTAAATTCTCATCTTTTCTGTGTGCATTTAAAAAACTGTCTTCAGCCATCCACATAGAGGTGAGGAAGTGCAAGCAGGGTTGTGCAGGTAGAGATTAGTGTCAGGGTGATTCATGATGGAAGGACAGCAGCAAGACTGAAAGGGAAGGTTTAAAGATGGCGGTGAGACCCGCTGTGATAGACAGTATCAGAAATGAGTCCATCAGAGGGACAGCTCAGAGTCAGAGAGCCTGAGGTTTGAACATGTGCAGAGAAGGGAGGGTGGAGGATGAAGATGAAGCTGCAGGGAGGAAGAGCTCAGAGGTTCATGGATGTAGTGAAGGATATGCAGAGGGTTGGTGTGACAGGAGATGGAGACATGAGCAACTGTGGGGATTGCTAAAGGAGGGAGTGGTGTGTCTGTGTGTTGGAACTTATCTCAACATCACTGTTGCCATGGAAACTGCATAATGAGCTGAAGAGGCAGGACAGGAAGCAGCTTGTTTGTATGTGTAATTGGTTCAGCTATTGATCCTTGAAGATCTGTGAGACAGGTAAGGTCACCTGACTCACCTGAGCTGGACCTCGGTGTCTCCAACCTGCTCAATCCTCATGAAGCTGTTGATAGGTGGAGGACTGACACTATCTGTTAACCAACTTGTAATCTTGAGGCCCCTCCCTGGGCAACTTAACCACCATCTGCACCCTGACCTCAATGACCTTAATGACTCAAGTCATATGAAAATGGAGCAGGTCAACAATGGTATTCACCCTACACAAATGTAACTTCATTCAATTCTCTAAAAACCTATAGCTGTTGGATTTTGAGAAAATTCCAGGATTTTTCAGGCCGGTCACGTCATAATTCCACCTATAAGAGCTCAGTCTGCTGTTATGAGCAGGGACGCTGCACCCTGCTGACAGGAAACAGCTGCCACATGCAAAGCTGTACCTGCTGGAGGTTGAACACCCGCGACTCGCCATCAGCTGTCTGCCTCAGAAGAGCTGAAACATGTTTAAAAGCCCAACTAATTATCATCAATAACCTGACTGATACGCTGATCATGATGATGCAGTGTTATGTCTCTTTAATTTCCCCCACACTGTAAATGAAGACCGTTGCAGGTCAATGCATTCTCTCTAGCATCCAACAGGAGGCGACTGCTGGCCTGACATCTGAGATCAGTTTCAGCTTCTTCTTTTTTTTCTTTTTTTTAGTAAAAATGCCATTGTTCTGGACTCGCTGGTCAGGTGCTTTTTTTTCAGCAAGGCTGAAAACCAGAGAGAGCATCACATTCATCATGGGGTCAGCCTTTGTTTCTTTTTTTATGTCTAGGCTTTGAAAACAGGAAGCAGTTCCTGCTGAGAGTCTGTGACAATTCAGGGTCAAGCCATGGTGGCGGCTCTGAGTGTGCCATCATAATTTACGATGAACAAATCAGGAGCTCCAACACTGCGGGACAACCATCGTCATCTTCACGCTGATGCTGAAAATGCTCTGATAATACTGAGATTGTGAATGAGCTGTCCGTCCCACCCAGCTGAGGCAGCTCTCCGGCCTGTGAACGCCTTGCTGGTCTCTCAGCACTAATTGGTCGGTTTAAGCAAACGCCCCATGGGACCAAAACCTCCAGGGAGCTCAAATGATGAAGAGACTGAGAGAGGATGAAAAAGAAAATTAACAAGTTGAAGAAGAGTCTGAGGGATGTCTTTATCACATCATCTGTGAAAACGTTAGTTCAACAGCTTCATCCTCTGCATACCAGGAAACAAACGGGATTAACAGTTATTACTGATAGCCACAAAGTGGCGTAAGAAAGGAGGAAGACGCAGTGATGAAGAACGAGTTTTAATTGAAACCACAGAGCATGCACCTGAAACAGCTTCTTCTTCTTCAGCTCTTTTTATAGCAGCACTTTATACACTCACATGATGCTTCATGGTTTTACATTCAGATGAGAGCGCAGATTTAGAAACATCACATGCAACAACACACGGACACAGGAACAGCAGGACGGACCACCTCGTATTTACAGACCGATCGTTTCAGGATGTTATTCTTCTGAGCTCCTATCATCCTCAAATCAACATTTATATGATGGAACCAATCAGCATGCGTGATGTCATCAAGCAGCACACAGCTCTTTGATTACATTTAAAGCCATTCTGAATGGCGTAGAGATAAGCTAAAACTAGCTTGTACAGGTTGTTACCACACACTGCTAACTGCAGCAGGTATCAGCCAATCAACTTCTCCTGGATCCTGCCCATCATTAATGCATGAGCATTCAGACCTGAAACAAGTGTTTGCAAAGGTCAAGGCATAGGGGTGTTTCCTATAGACAGCTTTTATGTCACACGACACTGGGGTGCGAGCCACCGTCTGGGTCTGCCTGAAACTCAGGAAGTTTTAGGTGTAGTGCTGCCAGAGCATCACTCCATCACTTTTTTCCAAATACTGAAATAAAATATTCACTGTTAGCTTAGTTAAACAAAATGTATTAATGGCTTTAAGTGGATCTGACTGATCGTAGCTCAATTGGTCTATACAAAAAAAAAAAAAAAAAAAAAAAAAAAAGCGGCGGTCAG
>VUQR01004143.1:25428-39946 GCA_015108515.1 Hemichromis elongatus
TCGGATGTTTCCAAATCGTAGTGTGTGGGTTCGTCTCTGTGCTTTGACTTTGAGCTGTTTATTATATTGAATCACTTTCTTCTTAGAGGCTCAATACAGTGGACAGCATCTCTCCAGCACAGATGGTGATGTTCCTTTGTGGATCACAGAACAGGAGGGTCACCCTGTGTCAGTCTAAGTTTGTGAATGGATTCCTTCAGGACTAAGGCTGTCCTTTAGCCACAGCCTGAATCATTTCTAAAGTTAAAGTCACTGAACATGAAACTGAATGGGTGGAAAAGCAGAGGTACCTCAGCACCATCACTGACCACAAACAGTGAGGTCATTGGATAAATGTGAACTACAGCTCTGTTTCTGTTTATAACCACCAAATCCATCCTTCTTAGGATGAGTTCTTTGGATAATAACTTAGCTTAATAATAATAATAATAGTAATAATAACAATAATCATAATCATAATATGTGGTGCTCTGTGTTGTCATAAAAATAAATAGCTGCGATAGCACTGATGTCCTCCTAGACTCTCTGAGATGGAAGATGTCTTTTTGTGGAGAGAAACTGTCCAAGTGTTGAGCTCCTAAACCTTGAGAGCCTTGTCTCCTGGGTGAAAACCCTTTCTCACACCTTTTTGCTTGCATAGCATCACGCTCCTTGTTGCCAACCATGTTTTGTGCTGTTAGTGACCAGTTTCAGAGTAAGGCTTTTATTTTGAAAGGTAACAGACTAATCTTTGAACCTCCGTCCCTGCAGACTCTTGTAATAGTTCTCCTGCTCAGTCTGGTTACGGATCTCTCGATCCAACAGAACCAGTGCTGTCTTGCGCCTCATGGCCATCTCCCTGCGCTGAGCATCCGATGACATCTCCACCTGCTGGTGAGGTGGGCTTGAGGATATGGTAGGGTCAACAGCAGCGCATGGTGAGGCAGAGCGTCGTGGGTGAAAGCTACTGCTGTTGCGGCTGGAAGAATCTCCTCGATTCAGATTAGAGAGGTTGTAGGTTTCTCGTGGGTCTCCCCCATTGGATGCCCCCATCCACTCCCATGGGTTACCATTACCTGATGGGGGCGGGGCCTGGGGGGGAAGTGGGACTTGGACAACAGGATAATGGGGTGCATGGGCATCCACTGTGATAATACCTGGCCCTTCCCGTGGCTGCTCAAATGGGTGGCGGTAGTGTGGAGAGTCGGCAGTGGAGGAGATGGCAGAGCAGGTGGATGTGGTTTCAGAGGACTTCTCCCCAGAGGACGAGGACGGCAAGAGGCCCTGCTGCTTCGACATGGCGATAACTTGCATGAGTCGCGGCTGGTTGGCGGCACCACGCCCGGACCCCTCCCCGGTTGTCTTCTCCCGGATGGCGAGCCACTTGGCTCGAGTTAGGGCGCTTTTTGGGGAAACTGGTGGGGGTCCTGCTTCTGGGATCTGTGGGGGTCGGGGGGTTGCCACTGCTTTGGCCCCCCCTGGAGGTGGAGTGGGGTTGCGACTTGTGTTTGCCCTTCCGGAATGCACTGCAGGCTGGTAGAGCGGGGCTTGAGAACCACCATCGTCAGTCCCCACAGAGCCCACCTCGGAGCCATCCTCACTGGCTTCATGCTCCACCTCGTCCCGAACACTCATACCTCGCATCTCCATCGATTTCTGCTTCCACTCCGACACCAGCTGCTGCGACCGCATCGGGTCTATGGGCACCTGAACCGCCTTCAGACGGCGCTGCACTGGCTGCACTGGCTGCACCGGCTGCACCGGCTCCTCAGGGGCATCGTTGGCCCCCAGTACACCATTTACATTCATGCTAGCTCTTGGCAGCGTGTTGCTGAATGTCACCATGGTCTCCTTTCCCATGGGGCTCCGGGGAGCCAGCAGCTCCACGTCCACACTGGCCCTCTTCAGACTTCCCATGGAGCCCTTTTCCCTCTGCAGGGGCCCCAGGCCGTCCAGCCGGTCCATGGGAGCCGGAGCTGCTGCTATCTCGTCGTTACTCTCTGAGGCAGAGGCGGGGCCTTTGTTATAGACCGACTCGTGTCCCCGCTCAGTCAGTGCTCGAAGAGGGTCCGCCTTTAGGGGTGGGGGAGGTGGGGCTGGAGTGATGTCATCAGATGATTTGAAGTTGGCGACAGCGTGAAGGGCCTGACAGAGGAGAATAAAATCACGTGAGTTATTGAAGAGTAAGTCACAAGCCTTGGAGATACTCTGAAACCTGAATCTGATCTAATCGTCAGATCAAACCTCAGAGACCAGCACACAGATCTCTTACATTATTACCTCCAACCTCTTAAAAAACAATTAAATCTCCCATTTTCAACAACCTATTTAGTGTCTTTGGATGATTTTCTGTTAAATTAGGCTTTAAATTATTTGAAATGGATTTCTTTTTTTTGTCAGTGAGTTGTAGCTTCTTTTGTACTTGTGTTCTTAGGTTCTTTCTGCGCTTACAATGATGTGACTGTTTTTTTAAACCAGCATCAGTAAATCACTTCAGCTGAACACCTTCTGTGTTTTTCAGGCGGAATGACTAAAGCTGCCTCGGTCACCTTCTGTATGTATTTTAGGTGCTGTTTAGATGTTTCTGTGTGCCGGGAGGTTTCATATTGGCTCATACTTAGTTTGATATTCAGCCCATCATCTCTTTGTGAAGCTCCTGGGCTGAAGCTTATTGGGTAAATAAAGATCTGAGTCACTCGGAGCTTCAGAGCTGTTGGTTTTGATCCACCATCAGCCTCCGGTTTAAACCGATGCAGTCACCATGACAACACCAACACAAAGCCATGTCCATGACAACAGCTGCAGACTCTGCAGCCCGATCAGAGAGAAACACACACCAGGTGTGTGCTTTATCTCACCAGGTAGGCGGCGATGAAGGCTCCAATGAGGAAGCCTACATAGACGTCGATGGGGTGGCTGCGATGCTGCGTGATCTGAGTCAGGCCGGTCAGTGCCGCAGCGATGGCGAATGCAAACACCAGCACAGGTTTGAGCAGCTTGGTGCTGTCTGAGATGGTCGAGTTGAAGTACATCTGACAGGAAACAGAAGCTAACATCAGAGAGCGCCATGATAAAGCAAATTCAACACATCTTTATCGAGACAAACAAAATTGAGTAGTACAAGCAGACCTGACACGTTTTCCTAAAGATGTTTTTTAAAAATCTGAACATCGTTTATTTCTATTTATTCTTACTTAAAATGAATTTATTGTGAGATGGAAAATTGAACTTTAATCAGAGTCTAAAATCAGGTTTTAGTTTAACATGGGTTAAAAGCAGCGCGGCTGACCCAGCGTCTCTGGGCTGAATCTGAACTCTGCCCACTGGAACTAAAATTACATGACCATATTTCAGTGGGAAGGTTTTCTTTGTCACACTTACAGAAACATAAACAGCAGCGAATGCTGAAAGGGTTGCATGCTGGGAAGGAAACGTCTTCCTGTAAGGAGAGGAAGAAAAAAAATGTGCCTCAATGATCAGTCTAAACACTTCAAACAGCGACACAAACAGGAAGTACAGCGAGCACCTCGCAGCCATGATGGCATGCTCATCTTGCCCAGAACAGATGTCTGTGGTGATGTAGGCATTCTTGTCACATGACACACCCGCCAGAGTGTAGTTAGGTTTGCAGACAGTGAGGAAGAATGGTGCGTGGTAACCCGTGGACAGCTGTATGATGTCTGTGAGCAGCGCGGTCGCACACAGGCCAAACACGTGCACACCTGCAGGAACACTTCTGACATGTCAGACTGGTGGCAGGGCACAGGGTACAAACAGGTGGATGTTCAGCAAATACAGCAGACACAGTCGTACCTACGAAACGGACCGTCCTCCTTAGGAAGGAGTTAAAACTGCAGCCACCAGCGTTGATGCTTCCCTCAGCTCGGCGGAGTTTCAGACGGGACTGCAGGCAGTAGATCGCTCCTTCCACCAGCATGATCTGAGGTACAAAACAAACCCACCTCACCATGAAGCAGGACAGGCTGACCCCGCCCACTTTCTACAAACCCCCAAACGTCAAATATGTGTTTATGCACAGGTGGAGATGGACAGGTGAGGAAAACAAAGACACTGGAGATTTCCAAACATCTTTTCGTTGTTCGTGAGGTCAGAATGGAGAGTTAGGGTACCCCATCGACCACACACCCATCCATCCACCAGCAACTAATCACTTAGCAATAATACAAACACCTATTTAATCAATCAACAGTCATTGATCAACCACCAATCACCTATCCAACCAAACAATCAACCATTCACCCATCTATCGACCAACTACTCACCAATAATCCATCGACCAACCCTTCATTCAACCACTCAAAAATGACCCACCCACCAGTCACATACAACCATCACCCCCAGCCATCTCCTTACACTCCAATCTGACAGGCAATTGCGTCATATTCTGACATAATCAATAAATTCTAATAAATTATGGTACTGAAGCGGCAGGGCCAGCGAAAGCGAGGCTCAGGAGCATCAGCAGTGGGATCAGCTCGTCTCCTCCATCCACATACGGCATGCTCAGATCTCTGTCGTGGCACCGGAAACCCACTTGAGCCGGTTTCACCACATCGGTCAGCTCCAGGAAGTACAGCGACACCATAGAAGAAGCCACGATGGGCAGCTGCATGCAGACAAACAGATAAACATCTGTTAGTGGGATCATCTGATCCTTGTTAACACGGCAGGAAGTGCCGCCAAAATGGAACTCTAACTTTATAGGCAGTGTAAACAGGAAGGAAAATCCTTTCATCACTCTAGCCTCTGTCAGGTAAGCTGACCTCTGTTAATGAGTTCTCACCTGGTGTGATTGCACCGCCAAATAGAGACAACTACATTTTCACACGAGTTTCAAATACACTCCCAAATAAAAAGCATGATTGAGCCCATAAACTCATGATGTCAGTGTTTTTTTTGTTTGTTGTTTTTTTACAGAGGTCCTGGCAGACGCTGTCTCCCCATACACCTCTACAGAACCTGAGGTCAGCTGTCGCCCTCTGGTGGCCAGTAAAAATACAAGTTTAAGAGACCTCTGGCTTCACGATTCAGACCCAGAAGCTACATCTATGTTTAGACTGTCAGTGTATCTGAAGCATCCAAGTCTATCATGGTGGAGGCAGTGGTATGGTGTGGGCATGTTTGCATTGGATGATGTGACTGCTGATATTGTTCAATAGCCAAGTCAGTCAGCTGATCTCAGGCCAGCGAAGCAGCTTTTCTTATTAAATTATTAAATACAAACTGAAGGCGGAAAGCCAGAACCCAGCAGCAGCTGAAGGAGCTGCACTAATGACATCTCCAAGAGGAAACACAATGTGTGGTCACAAGGCTCTTCAGACGGTTGCTGAGGACTTTCATCCAAGCATTAAAAACACTCAGATTTTATTGAAAATTGTGTTAATTTGTTAATTTTTTTTATCCTCTAAATGTAAATAATTCACAAACAGTACATGCAGCACTTTTATTAAATTAGTTTAATTAAAGCTGAAAAACTGAACATCACATGCTGTTTGATTTGACTGACTGTAGGTCCAGTCCTTGGTGTCATGTGACTGTTTGTTTGTTTTTTTCTCTCACCTCTACAAAGTAGAAACATGGCAGCAGAGTCAGACTGTCCTTTGGAGGTTTCTTCTTCATTTTCTCTGAGGGGGAGGATGTCATCATCATCATCATCATCCTCATCAACCTATTTACAGATACAAACACACACAGAGCAGAAGTTAGCATTATTTTCTGATTATGAATAAAACAAATGTTTGGGGCTGAACTTGTCCAGTCACAACAGAGCACTGCACTCAGTCAGGAACTGTGAGCTTAAATACCAAGGGACTACTATAAGGGTCTTTTAAGATGTCAGAGCTGCACTTGCTCAAAAAAAAGAAGAGCTGCACTCAGCAGTGTAAAATGAGTTCTGTATCACAGAAACGTCAGGTTTCACCTGCTGTACCTGGTCCGGTTGCGCATGACGTACAGAGAGGACGCGTTCACCTACACTCACCTGCTAAAGCTCAGAAGATTTTTTGATCAGAGGTTCAATAAGGAGTAAGACGAGTACGCAGACATTCTCATCGTTCATGATACTCAGCTGGACTCGAGGTACTTGAGGATTAATCAACATTATCCTACATGGAGGCACTACCAGAAAATCACCGCCTTTGTTGTCTTTGATGTGTCTATGCAAGAGCATATAAATGCTCATCTGTTCTATTGCATTGCTCAGCCATCTTATTTTAGTTTCAATCTTAATGTTAATAGTTTCTAACTTATCACAGATTGATGGGAGCCGTTCAAAACATAAATATTAAGAGAATGTTCTACCAGAGATTTCTGGAAATAATGTTTACCGTGCAGCTTGCCTCTAAGTCAGGGACAACTTCAGGTTTAGTTTACAAAAGAACTGAACGATGTTTTGCACTTTATCACAATGATGGTTCTTATTAATACTTTCACCTTTTGTAACTTTCTCACTCAGTTCATCATGGTTAAACCTGTCAGACAGTATTGATGCTAAAAGAGCTGCTAGGTTTAAATGGGACTGTTAAAAAGCCATAATATTGAGACACCTAAAGTACTTGTGAGATTGCATTCCTTCAGGAAACCCACCAACTGATTAAACAAGACCAGCCTCTTGTTCCCCGACCAGACAGAAAACTTTCAGCTGATAGGGGCTTTTGTGAAATGATATCCCCCAAAATTAATGATTCATTTTTAGAATTCAATAAAAAAAAAGAAGATCAAATCTCTCCTTCCTTTCTCTGGGAAGTACTAACAGCAGTAATCAGAGGTGAGATTATCGATATTCTGCTAAAATAATGAAAAATACAAAACTGGAGGACCACATTAGATCATATCCATGGCGGATTGTCAGTAGTACTCGATCTCTTCTTCCACTGAACCGTTTTAAAACAAAGCGCCTTTAACCTGCATTCTGTCTTGAAGCCACTAGGGGGCGACAGCTGTCGACTTCATCTTCTTTTGAGGTTTTATATTCATCATTTTGTACATGTGACAGCGCAGGATCGCAAAGGGATATAAGGGATGTGAACCGGCTGACGTTTAAAACATGTCAGCAGCAGTCCCAAGGCACAGCTTTTAAATTGAAGGTGAGCCCTATCCATTTCCTGTTTTTCCCGCAGGTCACAGGAAGTGAACAAACATGAAAAAAAAATCTAAAGGTAACCATGGCAACCAATGCAGTCACTCTGCAGCTTCTTTGCAGCTGATTTTCTTTTATGTTTCCATAGTAACTACTGCTCTCAACTTTCAATATGGCTGACAGTTTTTAAGCAATTTCTTTTAACAATTAAGAACAATACAATACAATACATAATGAACTCCCATAGAGGAAAAAAATACAACAAAAATCAACACTAAAAAGATAACAGTAAGGATACGAGGAGGCGGGGGGCTAGATAAAATTCACGGTATTAAATGTAATGGTTGATACACAATGGAGGTAACAATCAAAACAGTAGGAGATGAGAAATGTCATCAGCTTCTTAAGTGACATAAAGTAACGTTTAAAATCATTCATGAACCATGTAAAGGACGGTTTACTTTTCCTCCATTTACAACAATGTATATGGTATTTACCTAAGAGGATGATAATGTTAATCACAGTAGAGACAGATGGATGTAGTTCAGCCATATAGAAAGTAATATCAGAAATATTAAACTGGGGGATATCGTTGATCTTGAGTGATAACCAGCTGTGTAGTTGTACCCAAAAAGCAGCTGATGCATGACATGAGGCTCAAGTATTGGCAGTTCGTCTTGTAAGCGGAAGGTTGCCGGTTTGAGCCCCAGCTCCGACAATCTCGGTCATTGTGCCCTTGGGCACCCGTTGCCTACTGGTGGTGGTCAGAGGGTCGGTGGTGCCACACAAAGAGGTAAACACAGAGCAAAGACCCAGTGCATCAGAATCGGTGAGATGTCAGCATTCCCACCCAACTCATGTAAGCGGACACACCATCAGGGCTGAAAGCCAACAGCTCACAGATTATGGTGCGTCAGGTCTGCACTTTATGTTTTTCTCTTTTTTGCACTAGATTCTGAAGCTGCAGGTTTCATCACTCTCCAACCAAAATTGACTGAACCAGCAGCAAAAGAAGATCAAAGCTACACTTCACATTTTGCTTGACATAAACATCATCATGAATTCCCTCCTACTTCTGCTGTTTTGCTTGCACCGAGATAAAACTGCAATTCCTGCAGAGCTCTCTCTCACTTTCTCAGTGTACTTCAAGAACAGTTCCCATTTAAAAATCTTATCTCCATTTTCTACATTATTTGTTTGTTTATTACCCAACAGTCTACCGTTATTTACAGTGATGTCAGACGCTGTTATTTTTTAATGACTTCTGAAAAGAAAGCCTCATTTCTCAGCCTCATTACACCTCTGATGAAGTTTCACAAGTGCCAGTACTGATTAATGATCAGAATTATAATATTTCTGTCTGTCTGAGGCAAAATTTTCCCGATTCGAATCAAATCGAATCGAAATCATGAATCGAATCAGGACCTTGTGAATCAGAATCGAATAGATTGTAGAAATCAGTGACGATACCCAGTTGTATTTCTGATGGAAGCAGCGAGTGTTTGTGATGCTGCCCCCTGTTGGCAGTCAACAGCACAGAGCAAGCGGTCACATGACCACAGGAAGCAGCTGGACCCATCACACCTATCTGACCTGCTGCTCGGACCCTCCCCCCTCACACTTGTGTTCTTGTGTCATTTCAACTCCACTGAAAATAAGTCTGAAGAGAAACAGCGACAGAGAGGAGGCTCTTCATTATCACATCATCATCATCATCATCACCGTGACACACGTCACATTAATGCCAATTAACAGCTGACCAATCAGCACACAGACAATTCTCCACCCACTGATGGAGCCGCGCGGACAGACAGACAGGTGTAGGTGCAGCAGGACCGGAAACTGAACAAAGCAGTCCGGTTTTTGCACCTCTGCAGCAAAACACACACACACACACACACGGTCTCACCTCTGAGCATCCACCCGCTATAGATCCTGTCAGCAGAACCGGAACCTCCGCGCAGACGCACAACGGACACACCTGCCGGGCTGCTGCGGCTCGGTCTCAGTCCGCTTCCAGTTCCGTTTTCTGCAGAACAGCGCAGAGACGTCTGTGTGCTGAAGGAGCTGCTGCGGTGTGTGTGTGTTTCAGGGTGGGCGGGGCAGAGCGAGCTGTGAAACGTGCCTCGTGCGTGTTGCTGTCAGCTGATCGGAGCCTGAAGGGTTAAACTTTGGCGCTGTTTTTAACCCTTCACTTACCTGAAACGTCACAGAGACCAAAACACGTGATTCTGCCTTATTTTTTCAATCCCCTTGAAAAAGCGGCTGAGTGCAGACTGTGGCACCCCCTGCTAAGGCAGGAGGGGAAAACGTGCTGTTCTTCCGAGAAACCGAGAGTCACAGACTGGGAGCACCGGGAGATCTGAAGCTCACCTGGGTGAACGTTCTTCTGAAGGTTGATGCTCTTCAGCTCATTCAGAAACATGTCCAGTTTATTAACATTTTAAATATTTCCTGAATTCGGACACTGTGACCTAAACAGGGAACATGTTCTCACAAACATCCATGTGGATGGAACAGTTGTAAAAATGTTCAACGACACGCCCCTTTTTATTACTGCACGTGATCACACACACACAGACACACAGAATTAAACCTTCACTAAATATGTAAAGTTTTGTATTCAGGAACAGGAAGTTGTCTGTGCTCCAGACTCAACCTGATGCTGCTCTAAACCAATGACTGTAGAAAACAGTCATTGCTCTAAACAGATGAGCAGTTCCAACAGAGGGGGGTGCTGTTCCAGATCGGCTGCCATGATGTGAAAACTGGACTCGAGCCCTCAGAGCATTGATCGTTTACATGCTTCTGTTGTCTTTTACTGTGCCTGTGTGTGAGAGGCTTTAAACTTAAACTTGTCCTGCTTTTACCTGCAGCTGGAAATGAGCTGGATGGCAAATCTGACCGAACGGATCTTTTTCTCTGTGATCGATGCATCTAAACCAAGCAGAGTGACAGGCAGACGCAGGTGCGTCACCTGACAGGTGGTTGTGGTCAGCTGAGAGAAAGTGTTCACAGGTGTCTGTCGAGTCATTTCTCCCTTAAAGATGTCATGCACAGGATGAATCAACCTGACACTACCTGCAGCATCACTTCTGTTCCCATGGAAACACCCAATGACCCATTTGATCCATCAGCGCGATGTGATACGGATGAAACAGCGTTCTCGGGTATTCGGACACAAAAACAGAAACACCTTGTTCAGTTTGGTTTGTTTTATTAGAAAAATGCTGTTTATGTACAAAGCGCAGCTCCAACAGTCAATTGGAACCGGATTAAATCCCTGTGCCTCACAAAAAACCTGGTCTCATGAAGCCTGTTCTGAGCTGGATTTTAATAAAGACAATTTTCAGGACAGGAACCCGATTAATCAGTAGGTTTGTAATGTGAACAAGCTCCACACCAACATGAGATGAAGTGTCACCACTTCAGGTGAATGTGGGCGGGATCCTCCTCCACAGACCGCCACACAGACAGTTCTTAATCCAGCGCTGCTCCCACTGCTTCATGGCGTTTGTCTTGTTGGGCGAGCGGAGCATCGTCACGCAGCCGCACCTGAAGGAGGTGCTGTTTAGTGACATCATCATGCAAGTGGAACATGTGACATCACTTTCCATGGACTCACCTGGTGCAGGCTTTGCTCTCTTCAGTGGGACAGACACCCATGTGAACACAACGCAGGTTATCCATCCTCTGAGAGCCAGGAGTCCTGTGTGCACACACAGAGACACACGAGTTACCGTCATGGTCACTGGTACCTACTCGACTCAACCTGGTTTTGTTTGTTTGTTTTCTATTAGGATGGAGTACCAAATAATGTGTGTGGTTGTTATGTGACATCATTCACATGCAACATGAACAGAGGAGGACATGGAGGCGAAGGTGTACCTGCTGCTCGGTCTGTGGTGTGTTCTTCGTTGCCGGGGTTTTGGTAAAGGAGACGCTCTCATGACTCATCGAGTGACGCCACTGACTAGCCAATTGGTGGCATGCAGGCTGCTGTTGCTCGAGATCGCTTGGAACCCCGGCCAGCAGGTACAAAAGTACTACCAAGTACCAGGTACTACCACCTAATGGAAAATCCTAAAAACCGAGTTACCTGTTGAACACCTCCAGAGGTGTGGGCGGGGCGTTGCTGGGCAGGGACGAGGCCTTGCCAAACTGCAGCCTGAGCGGGTGCTTGCCCTGCAGCTTCACCATCACGCCGTCATTGACAGGCAGCCAGTCCATGGTGGGCACCAGCAGCTGGCTCGGCAGCAGGCAGCACTCATCGATCAGACTGTCGTCAGGGTCCTGGGGAGCACCGTCATCCCGTGCTGAGTGATAGGAAACGGGAAACTGTTTATCAGTGGTCACAGCTGTAAACTGCTTTAGACTGTCTTTAACCTGAGTTAATGCTTCCCTCGTGCTGAGCTCAGCAGGACGATTGTTTTCAGGGCTCAGGTGAAGCTGACAAAGACAAAGAGCACACACCACACGCCTGTGGTTCTGGTCATGCCCAGAACTGGGATGATACGTTTAAAGAAAAAATAGATTTAAACTGTAATAATACTGGATCAATCCAGTCATAAATCTATAAACCTGGAGCAGGTCATCAAATCTCTCTTTCCCCTCTCTGGGAAGTACTAACAGCAGTACTCAGAGGTGAGATTATAGGTATTCTGCTAAAATAAGATGAAAAATACTAAACTGGAGAAGAACAACAGATCAATATCCATAGTCAACGGTCAGTACTCCTTCTCTTCCACTGACCCATTTTAAAACATGTAGAGCCTAAAACCTGCATTCTGTCTCGAAGCCACTAGGGGGCGATAGTTGTCGATTTCAGCTTCTTTCAAAGTTTTACAGACAAGAGAAGCTGATGGTGACAAAGAGCTGATTGTAACAGCTGGCAGTTCCGGTGCTCTACTGCAGTCTGCTGTCAGCAGAGAGATGAACCTCCACAGCTTCACATCAGCTTGTTTTGTTCTTCATCCTCCTGCTTCATCCTCTAAAAAAGCATTGTAAAAAAAAAAATAAATAAATAAATATGCAGTGTAGATGAAGTGATGATGAGCTGGTCAAGGTATTTATCCAAGTCTCTGGAGCAGCAGGGAGGATTTCATGTTTCAGGAATCAGTGGGGCGATCTGAGGGATCCTTCTAGCATAACAACTAGGGCCCTAATAACAACTGACCCGCAGAAGCAGCTAGCTGTGAGTCTGAGCTCAGAATTATTCACTGGTTCCATCTCAGTCAGTTTTACGTAGAGCACACTGGCTGCCTGAAGCAGTAATCTGATTGGTCAAATCTGTTTATTCGCATGTGAAAAAAAAACAAACTAAAAACAAACAGTAAATTAATTAAGAACAATTTGCACATGGTGGACCGTGCCATTCTAGTCTGATTTGCTCTGAGGCTGATGGAGGCTTTCATTTAGTTCCCTCTATGCTACACATTGACGATTAGACATCTTCCTCTCTTTGCTGGATGCTCTTTCAAACTTCTGATGGATGTGCGTGGTATTTGCAGTCTAGGACTTCCTTTTTTACGCACAGCTCCTTTAACAACACCTGGAATCACATGCACATCTTTGACCTGTGATTGAAGGAAGACTAACTCAAACCCTCAGATTAAAGTTGATAACATTTGACTGAACATGAGAGGACTGAGGTCAGGTTGGGCCGGTAAATCAGCCCAGTCCTGACCCGGAGCATGTTGCTTACAGCAGAGCCACAGCTTGGTGAGCAGCCTGAACAGAAGCTGCATGCTGTCCTGGTTGTCCGACGTGGCTGTGAAAATGGGCAGACAGCCGGGCTTCAGCAGGCCCCAGATTCGGATCATCACCAGCATCTCCCTCAGCATCCCTAGAGACGCCCCATCCCGCATGAAGCCAAATCCGGGCCGGACCATAGAGCCCTGCGAGAGCAGCATACATAAACCTGGGGTCAGAGGTCATCAGATAAACACGAGGAGTTCTACTGCATTCTGCTTCCTGGAGTCGAACTGAATAATCTACGTCTGCTTACAGCTTCAGTTTCACTGGAATGGTTTAGAGCCATTTCTCCTAACCTGGAATAAGGAGTGTGCATTGCCACCTGACTTCACTCACCTGGTTGGGCAGGTTGGCGAGCAGGTACAGGACGAAGTCTCCCACCCACTGGATGAGCTGCTGCAGAGACTGCAAAGGAGGACCGTCCAGCACAAACTCCTCCGTCTTCAGGTTGAGCATTACCTTATCAATATCTGAGGAGACACAGAGCCATCAGCCTCCACCCTCACCTGACAGGTCACCAGTGCCACCTGCGGTCTCACCTGGGTCTGTGTTTTTTGCGCAGATCTCCGTCAGTCGGTCTCCAGGACTCTTGTCCGGCGTATTGAGGACGTGAGGCCTCAGCAGAGACTTGAGGGTAGAGCTAATAGCGATCAGCAGCAGCTTGGCGTGGAAGTCACACGCTCGAGCCGCCGTTGCCGTGGAGAGTTTACAGAGAGACGCCTTCACCGCCACGATGCGTGTCGCCAGAACCTGAAGCAGAGAATGGCAGAGGGGAAGTCCTCAAGCCAGAAATATCAGAAACAGTCCTTCCTGTGTCCTGCTCACTTTCATTATCTCAGTTGTCCTGCATTTTCAAATTATTGGTAAATAATTCCTGGGACTTTATTTAATAACACTGAAAGCATTCCTCCTGCAGTCTGTCCAGGTGCAGAGGAGGAAAACGAACATATGGGTTTCTAAAGACGCTGTCGTGCTGTGTGAGTGGAAATTGCCTCCTCTTCATCTTCCTCCATCTACAAACCTTTCACCGCTCATCCAGACCAAATTTAAGACAATTTTTGTCACATGTGGTGCCGCTCCGAAACACAGGGATTATTTCCATAGTCTGCAGAAAACCTGCTGCTGTGAATCTGCCTGTGTGAAGCTGATCAGTGCTAACAGCTTTAGCCACGTTCAGTCACTGAAGATTCCCGATTAATGAAGCAGAACATGAAGAACAAGACGAAAAACTAAACAGCAGTGACATTTGTATGGTTACCGAAGTTGCGCTAGCTGGTATATAATGATGTGCTACGTGGTGGCTAACTTCACAGCTATATAATAATAATGATGTGAATGTGTTAGTTCTCGTAGGGAAATTACTCCTGTGCATTCACCCAGTGAAGCAGTGAGCAGCCACCAATGCAGAGCCCGGGGGGGCAGTGTGTGGTGACGGTACCTTGCTCAGGGGTACCTCAGGGTAGCCATTCATTGAAGTTGAACCCCCAACCTTCTAAATAAAGGGCAACCACTATACCTACTGAGCTATCCTTTCCCCCTACTGTTAGCATAATATAATTACATTAGCACAGTGAAGCTGGAGAATAAATGTTAACTTTTCCCCCCAATCAATAAATGGTTAGGGACAAACAGAGAGACGCCACCAGTGATTTTTTTTTTGGGGGGGGGGGGGGGGGGTCTCAGCCC
>VUQR01004146.1:4118-18872 GCA_015108515.1 Hemichromis elongatus
TTATTTCCTCTCTTTTTTTTTTTTTTTCCCTTTATTTTTTTTTTTTTTTTTAAATCTTGTAGGTTCGAGGTCTCCAGGTGAGCCAGGTTAAACTTTGTGCTTTTTTTTTTCTACCTTTGTGTGCTCATCAGTTCATCATTACCCGTTTTCATTTACACTGGAAACTCAGAACTACTACTTCTTATTTCCTGCACCCCCTTCCTTATGTTGTTTCCCTTTTTCGCCTTTGCAGCAAGGTCTCCAGGTGAGACAGCAGTGAATCCAGGAGAGATACCACAGTATCTCTTCTTCTTTTTTGTTTTAATATTTTTTGTGTGTGAGAAGCTTTTCAGTTTTAAGTGGATGAAACAAACAGCAGAAAATCACGTGCCGTCCAATTGCCTGAAAAAGATTTCTCAACAATGACTTAAAGGACGAGCATTCGCTGTTTCTGTTTCCTTCTTTCGAAATTTTTCTGACTTATTTTACTCCCCACTGTTTCTTTCATGTCTGCTTCTCTCATAGCCTGTATATAAAAGATGGACACAGTTTTTAGGTTTTATATTAGGTTATATAACCAGCAGGGGGCAACTCTTCAGTTTGCTAAAAGAAGCCCAGTTTTATTTCTCACCATTTTGTTCTAATGGCTTTGGAGTCACAGCCTTTAGTTTAAAGTCACTAGCAGGGTATACTGCGATCGTGTCCTGGTTCTCTTGGTTCTTATGATTTTCAAAACCCAGATGTTGCACACACAGAGGTTGATGTTGTAAGGGGTTATATCCATCTTTTGTCTACAGTCTATGGCCTTTCCACCTCTTTTCAAATTGTTGTTTTTCTTCTTGTCTACTGACTCGTCATCGCTGTGCTCACTGTAATTCCATCAGCTCATCATTTCTCCATCTGAAGATTTGAGTGATAAAATTCTCATCCGACACCCTTCTTTGTTTTCCTTTCTCTTTTGCAGCAAGATCTCCAGGTGAGCAAGAGTGACTTGGGAAGAGATGCCACATCTCTCTATCACTCTTATTTTTATCCTTCCATAAATGGACTTTTGAATAAGTGTATTCTTGTCTTTTTATTTATTATTGTTTGTTTGTTTGCGGTGCTAACCCCCTTTTGTTCTCTTTTCTTGAGCTCTTTTTTTTTTTAAAAGAGTAATCTGACATTTTTGGAAATGTTCTTGATTGAGTATTTACTTAGCATAAGAACATAGGACGCCCCTGTCTGGAGGATAAATACGAAGCTATTGCCAACCAACTGACAGATCAGTGTAGCAGCTCATCTTAACAAATTTCACCTGCTTGCACATGTAAACCTCACTAATATTGTTTTATAGAGTTAACATTAACTTTGTGAAGTTCCTTGTAAACTGCTCAGAGCCACATAAATCAGATTAAATAATAACACCTTCAACAAATGATGTATACCATGTTAATTTGTGAAACTGATAGTAATCAAGTTTTAGACAGGACCAAGTTAGATGATGTTAGTCTAGTTCAGGTCAAAGAGTTCTTAAGAAAAAGCACAGACTCTTTAACACAGTTGGAGCAAATAACCAGAAATATATAAATTACCCGTTTCTTTTTTAATTCAAAGACACAGACGGTCACAGACAGTCTGGTTTCTGAAGTCCTCATTTGAATCCTCAAGATGAGTGTTTACCCCATCACTATCTTGGTTGCAAAAAAATGGATGTGACAAAGACTGGCAGGTCTGGTTTCATACAGCAGATAATCCTGCATCTAACCGCCTGACCCAAAACGAGTAACTTTGCCCATAAAGGAAAGTGTTTTCAGAGGTCAAGCCAGAAACCTGTTTTCCGATACACCCTAATAGGGCCAGAAGTCTTTTTGTGACCACAGCTATCGCCATCTGGTGGCAGACAGAAAAGCGCTCCACATTGGCTTTGTTCTTCCAACCTGTCTGTTGGCAACTATCTTCTTTTAATGTGCTGCTGTCAAATTGTAATGAGCTCATTACTGCCCCCCCTGAGGTTAGAGGCTTAAGGGCACGTAAAACTCATTTTTATGTTGCACTTGCATGGGAAAACAATGAGCCAGTTACACGATCAAAAACATATAATAAGTAATGCCACACTGGCTATAACACAACAACTCTGAACGCTACGCCAAAAAGAGAATACATAAGGACATTTCCTAAAATATTAAACTGCTCTTTGAAACGCTAATTATATTCGCGACTTCTGATGCTTTATGTCTCTTTTGCTTTGTCTCCTGCTCTCTTTCCCTCTTTTAGCCAGGTCTCCAGGTGAGCCTTTCCCAAGCTTTTCTTGTGGTTAATCTGCTTGTAATCAATGTGTGGAGACTGATCTCCTTCCCCTGCCTCTCCTAACTCTCCTTTTATTTGTTTATTTCTCCTACCCACTTTCTTCCTCTTCTCCAGCCCCCATGGACCAGCCCTGCTGTCGTGCACTGTACGATTTTGACCCTGAGAACGAAGGTGAGCTAGGCTTCAAGGAGGGCGATATCATCACCCTTACCAATAAGATCGATGACAACTGGTACGAGGGAATGCTGCATGGCAACTCGGGCTTCTTTCCCATCAACTATGTGGATATCCTGGTGCCGCTGCCCCACTAGGAAGTCTCGACTACCAGCAGTGTCCGAAGCTGCGACACAATAAATCCTGGCCTCCAGTTCCTCCTCCAAGTACTCCTAGTAACCTTTTCCTAAACATTCCTTACTATCCACCTGCACTCCGCTTTAAAGGAGTCAAAACGGTAACAAAACAATAACCAATGATGATGTGAGCAAGACTGATGATAACTTAAAGGAAGCACTCTTAGAGAAAGTGAGGGGAGAAAAAACAAAACAAAACAGCATTTATAGTCTTGCTTCCCCTTTATCCAACGAGTCACCTTCAGGCTTCCGTAGTCATTTTATCCGTTTCCGTCCCGGCTTTTGTCTCGCTTTAATTTGGCTGTCAGTCCGTCAGAAGCGTCTCAGAGCAGGCTTGCAATATCACACTCTGTATCTCTGTATTTCGTGGAAACCTTTGCAGTAGATAGAAACTCTTTTTTTCCTCAAACTATCACTACAAAATAATCAGACCACACACTTCATGTTTAAGACTGTAGTTCAAGCATGTTTTTAACTGGTTTCATGTTTTAAAAAAAATATTTAACTGAATATTTTTTTATTTCAAGTTTCCTTTTTTCGACAGTCGTTGCCTCTCTTGACAGTTCTGGGTGAAACTGTTCCTGTCATGTCCTAAAAAAGCAGTTTAAATTAGTTTAGACAAAAGTCAACAGATTCATCAAGTAAAACAGTATTTTAATGTTTTTTTTGTGCATGTGTTGTAATATATTGGTCACATGTTATACCAAAGTTACTTGTTAAACCTGAATAAAAATGAAACTCCAGCAGGAAGCTATCAGAAAGTCTGTTTGGTGGGAACAGGTTTAAGCTTGCAACCTCGAGTTCTTTGGTTTTCTATTAGGAGGTGACGCTTTATCAAGTATGTGACAAATATCTGAGCCAGTGATTAGTGAAGTGATGACATGATTTTCTAAAAACAACAAGTTGTGAAGTTTAAACTGTTTTGAAGTGATGTAGAGAAAATCTCCGGTGCATAGGTCTCAGTCCTCCGACATGTATTTTATCAGCAGTGTGAAACATGGTTGACGTGTTGTGATATAATGACGTATAAATCTTAACACCTGAGGAAACCATATAATTCTGCAGCTGAAGGCGTAGCTCCTCCTGCTGCATCCCTTACTAGTCCAAGTAGTGTTCTGTAGTTTAGCTTTCTGTAAGCCACCGATGATACTAGGCTGGAGCGTTTTAAGGAAGGAGTCCAAAGAGAGCTCAGTCCTTTTTTCTTTTTTTTTGTCTCAGTGGAAATTTTATACATCGGTTAAAATTATGCAAACATAAATAGCTTTTTCTTCATGGTTATACAACCATATAAACCATACCCCTATCTTCCCTTTTCCACACCATGCCCGAGCTTAGAAAAACTAGATGCTGTTGTAGATGTAAGATTTTTGTTTTTTTTTCCAACCTGCGATATGTTCTTATGCAGTATTACGTGAGATTATTTCCCCATCTTTTAGCGATCTACTGATAACCAACAACTCAAATTGACCCAGTCGGGAGCTGTAGTGCACGTTTTATCACTGAGGGTTTTTCTTTTCTGAGGAATAGCCTGTGCAGCAGCACTGACTGTTTTTATTTATTTATTTATTTATTCATTTATTTATTTATTTATTTCCACCCATCTTGTAGAAATGTTGTGCGTGTATATTTGGGGCGGGTGGCTTATTTGGGTTTGCATACTCTTCAAGTTATGCACAGGGATGGGGCTGCAGAGGACCTCTGATGCTGAGGTATTTAAGACCTACTGTCTCTGACAGTGTTCAACGTCTCCTCGATCAAAGAAACGACTCACTATGTTCAGCAGATCTATATGAAAAGGAAAACCTATAAGAATGTTTAATGTACTAGTCTTATAAGACATACTATGCTTATGACAGTGGACCTTTCACACGTCTCTCATACAAAATGTTTGCTAGATCTATATTTATTTATTATTTTAGTAAATATAGCTTGTATGAGAAACATGAACGGGGGGGGCGGGGGTAAAACACAGCATAAGACATCTTTATGAGACACAGAATAAATGTAAAACATAAACATTTACTATTTTTTTTCTTTGTGTGGAAAATTACAGTAAGTGATGCAAAATCTGATAACCCATATTTAGTGTATTCTTCTTTATTTTTCCTTCCAAAGGGAAGCACAATGTTAACAGATGGTATATTTTGTTGGCTGGAGTCTAGCGATACGGTTTTAAAGAGGTATTTATTCTTTTTTCTTTTTTTTTAAGACGTAACAAATTCTTCCTTCTTTTTGTCTTTCACTTTTTTAACAATCGTGTGTATCTTTGCCCTCAATGAGGACTGTACAGCTTTTTGTGTTTTTGTTTTCACCTCTTGTGTGTGTGCGTGTGTGTGTGTGTGTGTAGTCGCACATCTACAGTAACGTATCTTATTTTTGTAATTGTGACAGAAGTATACACATACTCTATAGATGTATATATAGTATCATCCCCAGAAGTAACGTGACAGGAGGGATTATGTGCTGCACATGATTGTCTTCGGATTGTTTTTTGGTCTGGTTTTTTTTTCTGTTCTTGTTTTGTTTGTTTCCTGCACTGGATTCTAAAACTGTACGCTTGATGTAAAGAAAAAAAAAATGTGTAATTCAGTTCAAATCAGTGTAATTTATTCAAATAAATAAGAAATGGTTATTGGCCTGACGATTTTCCCTTCACACGACAATCTTTTTGTCCACATCTACACTTAACCTAAGCTCAGAGTCGAATCATGTAACACTAGCTTTTTTTTACGTCACTACACCTCTCTGTTATTTTCAGTACACGGGGAAGCGACTTAGCTCTGCAAACAGAGGAAGGTCGATGCATTATTCATTTTCCTGCTGGATTCTTTCATGATGCGTTGTGAGAAGCGGGGGGAAAAAAATGGGTCAGGTATGAGAATCTTCTTTTGTATTTTCAAGACGGCTGAAATGTTTAAATAACCCAACGTCATCAAAAGCACGACTGCAGCTTCAAGCATCTTAAAGGCTCCGAAAGATATTAAACACACTGCAAGCATGTGTAAGCTGGGATACACAAAGCAAACTTTTTTAACCCATACAAACAAGGAATTATGTTAGCACTGTTGTAGAGCAGCCGCTATCAGCAGTACTGGAAAGTATGTAAATTTGCTCAAGCTTTCAACTTAACTAAATATTTCAGCATCACACTCTCGTAATAATGCTTTATTATTATTTCTTTATATTTACTGATTAAACTAAATTACATTTATTTTAGTTATTTTGTAGATAAACTTTGTGAAACCTTAAACACATAATTGGAGTGTAAATTACACAGTGTTGTGAGGGGCTGGATCTGTGACCCATCATTTTTAGTTTATTTTTGATTTCTTATGTTATATTGAAAGGATGTTAAGTTCTAGCACTTTTATTAGTTTTCCTCTACTTTATGCTCTTCTATCTCCTTATTTATGAGTCTTTTCCTGTCCTCTATGGTCCGTCTTGTCCTCAGTGTTTTACTTTCAATTATGGCTGTGTGTTTTTCTCTCTTTGTGTTCCATGTTGTAATTGTCTAGCTTGTGTTGTCATGTCTACATCTCTCTTTATGTTTCCTTATTTATTATGAAGAGTCTGGTGTTTCCATGTTTAATGTGTTTAGTTTTACTTCCCCTGTGGCGTCATTATGTTTATTCCAGTCAGCTGTTTTCCCCGTGTATTTCCACTTCCCCTGATTACCTCCTGTGTGCTTTCATTCAGTCTTTGTCAGTTCATCTGTTTTCCTTCAGGCTTCAAGTCTTTCATGATTCTGTTCAGGGCATGTTCATGTTTCCTCTTCATAGTTCCTCGCATGCACCTGTTCAGAATCGCGTTCATGTCACTTTTGTAATAGTTGTTACAGTTTAAGTTTTTAGTTTTAGTTCTCACCCCTTGTTCACCTCGCTTTGTTTTTGTATTCTTGTTTTTTCAGCCTAATAAACGGCTCACCTTTTATTTAAACTTGGTTCCATCTCTTTCCATGTCTACACTTGGATCCTCCTTCTCACTCCAACACAGTCTGCAGACCATGACAAATGTTACACATTAAAAAGCCAGCAGTTATTAAGTGGTTAGAAATAGCAGCACTTAGTCTATTTACCATTTCAAAATGCTTACACAGACGGTAATAAAACTGGAGCATACAGTTTATTTGATACACCTACTACTACAATTTTATTCATTGAAACAAATACCAAATCAGCCAATTACAAGAAAGCAACCCAGTGCATGTAGGTGTGTAAACATGGTCAAGATGACCTTCTGAAATTCAAACTGAGGATCAAGAAAGGGAATTTAAGTGACTTCAGCTGCTGCAGTTTTCTGTATTGCTTTGTTGATGAAGAAACGCCAGACTGCTCCAAGTTGACAGAAACTCAAGTGGTCACTCATTACAACCCAAGTATGCAGAAGAAGATCTTTGAATGCACACCACGTTGATTCTGGAAGCAGAGGGGCTACCTCAGCAGAAGACCACACAGGTTGCTACTCCTGTCAACTAAGAAGAGGAAACTGAGGCTGCAATTCACATGGGATCCCAAAAACTGACAACCGAAGATAAGAAAAAAACTCTCAGGTCTGATGCCAACAACATGGATCCGAGCTGCTCAGAGACAAAGGCTGCTGGTGATGTGATGATGGGGGGACGTTATCATGAAATCGAGCAGGATAGCAGACCATACCACAAAACGCAAATCACCTCAAACTGGTGTCCTGATCATGACAGCAAACTCATAGATGGCTGCCCCTCCTTGAGCCTTGCTCTGTTTCTTCCTGTTAAAAGGTAGTTTTTCCTTCCCACTGTCACCAAAGTGCTTGCTCATATAGAGTCATAGAGGTTGTGTCTTTGCCATAAAGAAATAAGTCTGCTCTGCAGGCAAAAGAGGATACAACCCAGTACTAGCAAAGATGTACCTAATAAAGCGTCTGGTGTAGATTTCTGTGATCGAGGCCACTGAGTACTTCTATTACTTTAAGCACAGGCTTTTAGGTTTGTTTATGTAAGGATTGGATCAATCATGTATTATAACACTGAACAAATAAACACTGTAGAAAAATAATTACCGGAAACACAAATATAGGCCATCAAAAATTAGTTACAAAGAAAGAAGGTGTTACCATTTTATTAGTATTAGTGGTATTAGTACTAATGTTCACCTGAACACCTGATTTTTGCTGTAGAGTTTCATGTTTCATTCACATAACATGACTTGTCAAAACTGGAGGAAAAAGCACATTTCCTTCACACGAAACGATAATTTGATCTTCTACAATGTCATTAGTGCCACACCAAAAGCATTTTCTCTGCATTAACATTAGCCAAAATAATCACATCAAACAAAATATGCAGTTTGTGGGGGGTTTTATCACCACCAGTGCAGTTGTAGTGTGTGTTGTGGTTTAGTTTTCTGTCTCCCTTGTGGTATGAGAGAAGCTTATGTGTTTCTACAGATTAATGATGTGTTGCATAAAAGCAAACTTTGTGGTAGATGGAGGGCAATTAAAAGTTACCCACTGATGACTGATACCTTTGTACGAATGAACGATACGCATCACCTGTACCTCTCTACACTTAAACATCTACTTATTTGTGTTTATTTTTTTGAGAAATTACAAAAGTTTTCAAACTTTAAAGTTCCTTTCATGTTCAAATTCACTGTTTGTATAATGTTTTAGGAAGTTACCACTGCACAGTGGCTATAACCATATCCTTCATTAACTGCTTGTCAGTCTATTATCTTTATTCCCTCAGACTGTATCAGATGTCTGTCTGTACTTGCTAAAGTTGAAGGCACTCTCCTCGGGTTTATTTATTATTTATTCAGTTTTCCTTAATAATCCAAAACCATTTGACTTACACATGAAAACAGACACCAGATATAGAAAGCTGGCACTGTTAACTGAAAATTGACACTAAATGCTGATTTAGGGTAATGTGTATTAAGCATGATGGGTAAGAGCATTTTTGTTTTTTTATTTATGCAAAGAGGGAAGTAAGTTCCAGCAAATGCAATATTTAGGCCATGCTGTCTGCCGCACTTGTCATAGAAGAAAGTTAAATATGCAAAATAATCAGATTGGTTGGCTCAGGTTTTAATTTTAATCCAAATAAGTTCCAGTAAAAACTTAAGATATCTAACCATTGTCTCTTACCATGAGTCACTTTGGATACACCCTCTTTTCAAGCACACAGTTTAACCCACCAACTTTACTTCTCCACCTATGCATGCACACATGCATTAACACACACTGCTCTGCTGTATCGACACTGACCCGGGACACCTACAGTACTGTCTCACCGTCACCTGTCAGCTGCCTTTTGAACAGCATTAGTGCATATCGTTTCCAGTGTCACACACCCTGTGGTCTGTCACTCTGCTGATCACAGCAAATATAGACACAGTCTTCACTTTGTTTAACATTGTGCAGGAAAGATAATTCCACAAACACGCATGCAAACCAAAACATACAGTAATAAGCATTGTCATATGAGTACAGTTGGATATTGTGGATATAGGGCGTATCCTCTTAAATATTGAACCTTGCCAGTTATCTGTCTGAGTCCCACTCACTCTGCTGCACCGTCAGGCTCATTAGGAGTAAAGCATCCTCTAGTGGTGAAAAATCTAATGTGCTCTGGGAGTCAACTTTCGTAGAGGAGAACTAAAGCTTGCTATCTGGTTCAGTGATATTTGTTATTTTATATCTGAAGTTTAAAAATAACCAAAGAAAGGGACAGAGTGGTGTAAAGGTTATTTGTTTGTGACATTTATGCAAGTTCTCTTCCATTAAAAATATTCAGCATATCATACATTTAAATCAATCCATTCAACTTTCTGAAAATATTATCATTATCTCCATTTCATATGTATGATAACAATGTAAATAATCTACCAACCAGGATTATTAGAATTTCTAATCATTAATATAATCCCTAGTCTTATGAGCACCAGGTCTCAGCATTCAAAACGGAAAAGCAAATTTCCAACTAATAGAAGCTTGTTTTTCCAGAAGAGGTGTCAATGAGGCCATTGACTAAAGATGGCACGCAGTGTCACTACCCTTCTAAGTCAGTTAGAGTGGTTTCCTGGCATACATCTGTCAACTATTTCCAAAAAACTGCAGAGAGCCATTGGGAAGATGACCACAGCAACTGAGAAGAACTCAAGAGGGTTTCAGTTGATGAGAGCTTGCAGGTGGAAGCTTTCTGTAGGTAAAGATTAAACGTTGCTGTAAGGGCAAAAATCCTAGTGACCCTGAGGTATCTGCAGAAGATCTAAGGGACTACCACTACCAGGCAACTACATCCAGATGCTTCAGCCATTTAAACGTGTACCAAAGCACTTGTGGTGTTTACTTTACCTTAGTTACAGTTAGTTGTATAAATATTTGGACAGAGACAACTTTCTTCCTCATTTTGGTTCTGTGCATTACCACAATTACCTTTAAAATGAGTCAACATGCAGTAATAGTGCAGCAGCCCTTTATCTTTAATTTTGTGGGTTGAAGAAAAAGATTGCATAAAAATGGATTTGAGCAAACAGCACGTCTGTGAATGCCTCAGGATTCATTTGGCTGCATCATCAATAAACACTAGTGTCCCAGTGCGACAGCAGCCATACCCGCCCAAGCCATCACACTGCAGGACACCCTGTTTTACAGATGATGTGGTATGCTTTGATGTGGACTCTAGCTTGAGGCTTGAGTCTTATGAGTCATTTGCACTTTGCGGTGAATCCTTTGTATTTACCTTCATGCAGTCTTGTCTTTATGGTAGACTTCAATATCGCTACGCCTACCTTTTGGCTCGTGTTGGCTACTCCAGCTTCTTGACAGTAATGATTTAGCCTGATGAGCCTGAACACAGTTGTCACATAATAAAATACTAAGTGTTGCTCAAGCTTGGGCCTCTTCAGAAGCTGTAGGGAGAAAAGCGGTAGAAGAAGAAGTTGTCCAGTCTATCTTTATCTTTAATCAGTTTAACATCAAAAACAAAGATCTCTTTAATATTGGAGTGGATGTCTGGACAGGATGTACTTTGTAAGGCAACTGTTTTTCAGTATTGATTCATCTAACGAAATCCTTTTTTTTATTTATTTCTTTTTTTCTGAAGTCAATGAATCTGTAAAGAAAAAAAATTACAAAACATTTAGTTTTCTATTTGAGAAGAAGGCAAATATTCCCACGTGACAAGCTGAAACCCAAAGGGCGGTAGATTGATGTTAAAAATAGGAGGAGGTCAAAAGGTCAAAAGGGTTAAAAAAAAAAAAAAAAAAAGTGCCTGAAGGCATCGGACCAAAACCTAACTGCTGAAAAACATTTTCTACCAGTACCAGTCCAAAAAGGTTAAAACACACATTCTGTTTTGACATGTCCTCAAAAGTGAACAAAAGTAGACTGTAAACAAAGGATGGATGTGATATCATGTGACGTGTGACTATGGAAATACTAGCCTCAGTGCTATGTGCTGTGTGTGTTGTTTGTTTTTTTATGGGAAGGGGGGGGGTTGCTTTTTTTGTTGCAATGTTTTGTTTTTTTGTGTTGTTGTTTTGTTTTTGTTTTTTTTTAACAATATCACATTGTTGAATAGAGTATTAAATCATCAGCTAATGCTAGCAAGCACTATTCATAAAGATAAAAAGTATAAAAGATGATAAAAGTTTTCTGCATCTTAAAAATTAAGCTGACACACAGGAGCCTTAAATCTGCATTTTTAAAGCCACTTGAGGTCCTGTGTAGGTTTCTACATCGACTTCATGCGCACACTGCTCAAGAGCTGTCCACCAATGCTACAACAATTGGTTGCTAGGGAAACACATATTTCCTAATAGGTTAGCACAAGTTCCCGGAGGTTGTTGGGTTTTTGATTGCAAGGAAGGTACTGCACCAAAAACCTCCACACTAGCAAGCTGCCATGTTTCCTGTCATTTTCATCTGAGTTTGCAAATAGTCCACTATTAGCTGAGCAGTAGCAAAAAATTAAAAAGTATGATGCAAACTGGAATTGAAGGTTTGCCTGTGCTCCGGTGCTGCAGGCACAGCTTTTACTTAAAGGCATGAAAAGCAGTGCTCTGACACAACCTCTTTAAAGTCTTTCCTAAAGAGTTTATGGGCTCATTTGCTCATTTTGGGTCACATTAAATATAAATGTAAAACCAGTTTCTAAATCTTGGTCATGCTACATTTTAAAAAGGAGGAATAAATGGGCTAATGATGATAAGTTGTTAGCCTATGGGCTATGGTTTCACAATCAGACCTGCCACAAATACTAGAATACTAAAATACTAGAATTAAACTAACAAGAAACTAAAGCAACTTCTTAATTGGGCTGTATAACTGAGTGGGCTGATGGTCAGACAGCCCCATTAAAAAATACTCTTAAAAAGCTCCAACAACAAAAACAAACATAGTTGAAAAATCAAATTCAGTTACTTCTCTTATTGGAGGTGAGACCTACAAGACAGCTGATTATGTCAAGACAAAGCAAAGCCAAAGGCAACCATGCACCTAACTCTGATGCCTAATAACTAATGAAATTAGTCATATTAAAGAATTATCAGTGCCAGGCTGCAAACATGCTTTTTAATACTGTAGATGAGGGCATTTTATCATTGGAGTCTATAGGGATTAACTTACTTTTGGATCAAGCCTCAAATGCCCACTAAGGAAATTAGTTCTTGTGCATTCGTTCTCTTTATCCTCCGTGGAGTTTCCCCATAAAAAAAGGAAAAGATTATCATAATTGTTGCCACATAATTTTCTGTCTAAATCATTCATCTGTAAAAAATAAATAAATAAAAAAAACTTCCGACCCTTTTCCTACCGTTTCCCTGAATAATCTGTCAGCAGGTTAAAACAAAGAGCTGAAGCCACTGAAGCCACTACACTGGTGGTCACAGCACACGTGGAAAATCCACCTCCAGACCAACAAAAACACAGAGACTACGCGTGCACGCACTCGTCTTGTCCGGGTGATGTATGTGATGACGCTTCTGTCTCATGCCCGTAAACGCACACACACATATACACACACATGCAAACACTAAAGGTCTGAGGAAAGTGAGTAAGGGGTGGGGATGGGGGGCAAGCAATCCAGTAAAAAGCATTCCTTTAGACCCTCGCTCATGGTGGGTGGCCTGCTTGGATGCTGTACCACCGAGACGACAGCTTCGTTTTAAAAAAGAAAGAAAGAAAGAGAATAGAAATAATCCTTCACAGCCATCGTGTCTCCAGATGTCGTCCTGTGTTTCAGACCCTGACACACTTAAGAGGCTCCTGAAAATTTCTAACAACTGATCAAGCTGCTTAAATCCAAATGATCCTTGACCACAGCTGCTTTTAGACCTTTCCCAGCTGTTTCTTCTACTTCACAATACATTTATCTGCCTTGATTTGTTGTTTTTAATCAAAGAAGCTATTTTGATCAAAGTTCACAAAGTTGTTCTTTTAAAATCAGGCTGAACAGGCCCGTCTGCACCAGTCGGAATCAATGATTCATTTAGCGTGCGTGTAAAGAGAAGCCATGCTGCACACTCTGTCAGTCGCTCGCTTAGTCAGCCATGGCAAGCTTAAACTGGCAGGACAGCCAACCACTCCATCATTTTTGACACCTGAATCCGCCGCAGCTCTTAATGCATGAATGGCAGGCTGCATCTCTGTTCTGGCCAACCCCAAACCGCAGCAGACCACAAAGAACCCACACCAATCGCAGACGTGTTCCTCACATTCAGCGAAGGTGAGGGAACAACAAGTATCAAATCCCGCTACCACCCACAGGCTGCTGTGCATTAACGCCGGTTCTGCTGTCTATGCTCATCTGTAACATGTCTTACTGTGTGGAGACACCAGCAACACCACGCAAGCCAAAGCAGCCTGTTCCCACTGCTAAATCAACATCTCCAGGTTTTCACACACAGCAAACACAACGAGCAGCCAATTTATTAAGTACACATAGATCAAACTAATGCGGTCTAACACAACCGTGCACTAAAAACAATCCTAACCTAACAAATGTATTATTTTATATTTTCATGGTGCTGTTTTAATGTATTGATTTGGATGTCTCTAATAGTTGGTCTGTTCTAATTTGTATAATTTACTTCACTGTTTACTTAATTTAATCATTTTAATCATTGTTTATTTTTTAAATGTACACATTCAATAAATGTCACTGCTTTCTTTAACAAACAAACTATATCACTGAGATGACTTTAGCCATTTAAGAATAAATACACTGAAATTGAAGTGCATCATCTGCACTACATACATATTTGTAATAAAGCCATTAAAAAAGCAAAATTAAAGATACACTAACTTTAGCCATGTGTAGCCAAAAAAAAAAAGAATCATATTAAGAAAATTATATTTATCTGATTGAATAAACTGCTTCTTAAAATTAAGGCCCTCTATTCTGTGAATATAGAAGGAATTTGATAATATAAACATATAAATTCAACTGAATATCGACATTAACAAACAAAACAAGCAAGGAAGAATTCTCATTCCTACACGTTGATGTAACTGAGATTTAGTCCTACAACAGATTTATTGTATTACAGGAACATGAAAACGTGCTGTAAAATTCAGCAGTTTGAAGTTGTAATTCCGAGATGTCAAATTCATTTTACATCGAGGACCACATATATAAGTGGGTCGGACAAGTGAAACTCCTCTTTCAGACAGTGTAAATTTAATCCCTGACATATCTTTGTATAAAAAAAATAATAAGAAAATGCGTGTAAAGTGTTCTCTTAGGTATTAATACGTCAGTGTACCACAGAGTGTTTTCTATCACTGCTTTAATGGACATTGTTAAACATAATGAAAAAAATGTTTTCTTTATTTTAAAACAAATTGTTGAGGATTAGTACTTCTGTGGCATACAAAAACAAAGGCATCCCCATTGCCGTGTTGACTTGTGGTGGCAAATAATACAGTCATTGTTGTGTTTGAGTATATATTGACTCCTGTGCATTTTTCCACCACAGTTTGAGGCGAAATTTAGCATGATAACCATTTACAATACCAGCACAACTGTGTATTAAACACATTAACACCCACAGGAATGAATCGATTTGTGTTAATAATCTGAATAAAAGTCAGATATTGGAGGATCTGGTTGCTCTTTTCTAATTTTCTATCCCTTCTCACACAAAATAAAGAC
>VUQR01004146.1:31745-57872 GCA_015108515.1 Hemichromis elongatus
TGTAGTTTCTGTGTTGTTTTTTTTTTTTTTTAAGTTATTTATCTTTGGTATGGAAATCATTGCAACACTTTTTTTTTTACTTTTAAATATCTACTACTAACAAAAAGGTGCCTGTGAATAACTGAGACAAGTTTTAAAAAATGCCATTGTGACTTGTACCTATCTTAAAATACCCTGATAAGCTGAAGTGTTTCAGTGATGATCACTTGGTATTGAGGGCTCCTAAGTGCGCCACAAGATATACCCCACACCAGTGCATCACCAGCAGCAGCCTGAACCTCTTACAGGGCTCCAGAGTGCGACCGATTTGGTCGCATGTGCGATCAAATTTCTCAGTGGTGCGGCTAAGAAAATCCTAGGTCGCACAGTAGGAAAAAAAAAATGTCTCCACAACACTGAAAGTTGTATGGTCAACAACAGCAACACGTAGTCTAAACCAATCAGAGATAGTCAGGGGCGGGACCTTTCTGATTGGCTGTGGTCCAGATATTCCTGTAGTCCTTTGCGTGTGAATGTTGTATGTGTAAATGTGCAGGCGGATAGAGAGAGAGGTGAATAGAGAGTAGCTTTAATAAAGCAAAAGTGATTGATTAAATCCTGAATCGACTTTTAAATATAAATATATTTTGCCGGAATCGTCAGAATCTCAGGTTAAAGCTGGTTAAACCAAACAACTAAAACAGTAAATGAGAGCAGGTACATGGATTCCGCACAAAGACTTAGTAAACACACAGCGTTGACCCACCGACACCTCAGAATCAGTGAGATTTCGGCTTTCTCACAGCACGTACACGGACACGCTGTCGGCTGACACCTCACAGATCCTGATGCATAGTCGGGTCCATGCTGTTTGTCTTACGTCTTTCTTTGGTTACTTTCTGATGCTGCAGCAAAAGAAGATCAAAAGTACGCTTCACATTTGATAAACATCGTCACAAATTCCCCTTTAACTTTTGCTGTTTTCTTTCACCACCATAAAAACTTCATGTAGAGCTCTTTCTCTCTCTCTCTCTCTCAGTGTACTTCAAGAAGTTTCCCATCTCAGATCTCTGTTTTCTTCATTATTCGTTCGCTTATTACACACGAGTCGTGTTCAGCGCTGTCGTCCACTGGTTTTTTTTCCCCCAAAAATGACCTCCGACAAGAAAGCCTCATTTCTGCTGTTTAAGAGCAAAGAAATGTAAACTTGTAAACCTTGTGAATTGGAATCAAATGGATTATAGAAATCACTGACGATACCCAGCCCTGGTGAGTAGCCTAGACCTGATCCGTCTGAAATTCATAGCCAGTGCTCTGACATGGAGCCATCAACCTCTGAACGCTGAAATGCCCAGTGTATCCACAAAACACATTATATGCTGCAATAAATGCACTGCCCAAGCGTCCCCTCTCCCCACTGCCTTTCAGTAGCAGGCAGCAGCAAACAGGTCGTCAGAGGAGACGAGATGATGATTAAGTTTAACATTGCCAAAGCACTTTAAGCACAAGCACTTTCACTAACTTATCTTTATTGTAGAATGGTGCTCCAAATAAAGAGGTTTGTGTTGACAAGATTGTTAACATGTGAAACAGTGGGGTTAAGCAATGCGGTTAAAAAAATTTGGGTGCACCTAAGTAAAAAAGTTAAGCGCACCAGCGCAACTGTGGCAAAAAGCTAGTCTAGAGCCCTGTCTTATATAAGGCAGGGTGGATCCGTGCTTTCATAATTGTTATGCCAAATTCTGACCGTATCAACCGAATGTTGCAGCAGGATCAAGACTCATCAGACCAGCCTACTTTTTTTTCTAATCTTCTGCTATATGTTGAGCTCATTTGGTAAAATGAAAGACTCCATTTCCTTTTCTTATCTTACCGGAGTGGTTTTCTGCTGCTGTAGCACAGAAAGATGCTCTTCTGCATCCCTTATTGTAACAAGTGGTTATTTGAGTTACCCTTGCCTTTGTTACCCAGAAAACTGCTCCTCATTGGATATTTTCTCTTTTTTCAGTCCATTATCTGTAAACCACTGATGTGTGAGAAAATCCCAGCAGACCACCCAGCAGACCATTAGTGTCTAAAATACTCAGGCCCGACCATCTGGCACTAACAACCATCCCACATTCAAAGTTACTTAAATCATCTTTTTTTTGTCATTCTAAAATGTGTTAGCAGAAAGATGAACCAGTGTACCAAACAAAGCAGCTGTTTTTTTTTATATATCTAAATAAATATTAACATGAACATTGTAAATGAACAATGATAAAGACTAGATAAGGAAATATGCTGTACAATATTTAAAAAAATGTCTCTTGTGGTCTCCTTTGATCAACAGAATCAGCTTTGACTGATAAAAAAAAATTTGCCTTCAAACCACAATACTACTTACAGTCAGCTTTAAAATGTATTTATTTTAATTAAAGCAAGTTGATTGCTATATACAGATGTCACTGTTCACTATAAGAATATATTCTGGGTTTAGCAGAATATTAAAAAATGTTACATGTAATCTTTTGATGAGATACATTTTAAAAAAATGCTTGACTTAACCTATTAGCCTGAAAATATAACTGTGATAAAGAACATCATGTTTATTAAACAGCACTACGCCGATAACTTCAACTAATCATCCACAAAACAACAACGTTTTGATTGCACGTTAAACATTTTGGACTAAATTCCTCAGTACTGTAAAACTAAATTTATCCTTCCTCTTAAAAACATTTTGGCACCAGATACCTGAGCAATTACACTTAATTACATGTGTTTCTCTTTCAGCTCGGAAAGCAAGTTTGACAGCAAAGTCAAAGTGACGTTGAAGCAACACTTATAACAGGTACTCTACAAGTACTGTATTTTTCAATTTCTTTGTGCGTATGTCACACTTGTTGTTGTTTCAGATCATAAAATAAATGTTAGTATTAGACAAAGATAACTCGATTTCATCAATTAACGGTTAAAGTTATCCAAACCTACCCAGCCCAGTGTGAAAAAGAAGTTGCCCCCCAAATCTAATTCTCGGTTGTTCCACCCAGAATTAGATTTGGGGGGCAACCTACCCTAAACTTTTCATCGGGCTGTTTGCCTAAGCAGCCCTCTCGCTCTCTCTCTCGCCTTACTCAGACTCTGACACAGTGTGTTAACCCTGCCTAGCTTTAACGCAGGGGAGTGTGCTCCTCTGTTTTCCTTTCGGTTTGTTTAAGAGATTAAGGTGGTGAACCCTAACCCAGGGAGTCCCCAGGAGTTCATAGCGGCAGTATTAGAATAGTCTCCACCCTTGATGACAATGACATTTATTATTCACAAAAGCAGAGCTTTCACATTATTCATGTCAAATCGACTGCACATCCGACAGCTTCTGCGCCACAGAAACGCAGAGAAACAAATACCTTTTTGAAGCTGGCTTTAAAACTATTCCAAGTATCGCTACCAATTTCAGTGAACAATCTCTATGTAAAGAGTTGGTTATTCCCGTCTCTCGGGTTGCGCCCAGGCTTTATGATGATGGCTTATATTTTGCATGCTGAAATCACAGGAGGGCCTTTGTCTGGACAACATTTACATCTCTTAACACAGCTGGCTCGGCCAACCACTGGCACAAAACAAACAAGGAAGCAAGATAGAAAAACAACTCATAGGTTAAGTTACCACTAAAGAGGTCTTTTAGTGTTAAAAATCAAAACAACGTGGACCATTTTGGACTTTTTAAAATAAACTGAGGTCAGCTTTAAAGTAAACTTTGAATATAAAGAGGAAAAAATATCTGTTTTGACAGTTTTGGTTACTGAAACGAAATAAAGGCCAATTATAGAACAAGTCTGATAGCTGTGAGTGATGCACGTTGATACATTCGCGTTACTGTTTAATTTTTTTAATAGTCATAATGATATCAGTTAAAACATTTAAATCTCTAAGTAAAAATATTTTGTGCTGCAGACATTTTTTTTTTACCTTTTCATGATAGCTCAATAAACTTTAAAATAATATGTATTTGAAATAAAAATAATAAAATGAGATCAAAATTCACTCCACAAAGTATGCAGACTTTGACAGAGGGGAACAATAGAGCCGTATAGTTAGGTATGTTAGAGCATGTGATGTTCAAGGGGGCGTGGCCCTTCAGGCTGCCTGTGCAGGTAATACACTCTTCAGGTAAAGCTGAGTGACTCATTCGCACACACACCTTAAGCACAACAATTGGCACACGCACACCTCAACTCTTCAATTTAAACCCACTACACGTTACTGGAATAAACCGAGTAAAGACTTGCATTCAATGAAAGAGGACTTTACAGAAGAGCCGTTACTTCCACTGCTTTTGAAGAACTGTTGAGTTTGGACTCGGGACCCTAAGCATTTACAATTGAATGCGAACTTGGAGCAGGACTGCATATCGGACAGATCTCCTGTTTTGATTTGCACTGTCAGGGTACTGCCTACTAATTTGTTTTCTCTGACAGAGGGAACAACGTCAAAGCTGTGCCACTACTTCTGCTGTGCAGCTTTTGCAGTAAGTAATCTCTTTCTTTTTTTTAACTGTCCATGACAATGCCAGTGGTCAAAGTGGAGAAAGACTCTCCAGCAGATACCACCTTGCTTCCCTCCAATCCTCCACCGCAGACAGAGGAGCAGCCGCGGGGTCGGAGGAGGAAGAGACCTCTCCAGCGTGGGAAACCACCATACAGCTACATTGCCCTCATCTCCATGGCTATAGCAAACTCCCCTGACCGCAAACTGACACTGGGGGGTATCTATAAATTCATCACAGAGCGCTTCCCCTTCTACAGAGACAATTCGAAGAAATGGCAAAACTCCATTCGCCACAATCTGACTCTGAATGATTGTTTTATCAAGATCCCGCGAGAGCCAGGACGACCAGGGAAGGGCAACTACTGGGCACTGGACCCAAACGCTGAGGACATGTTTGAGAGTGGCAGCTTTCTAAGACGCAGGAAAAGGTTTAAGCGCTGCGACCTGAGCACATACACTTCCTATGTGCATGAAACACCAGTTTTTTCCCCCGTTCAGCTTACCAGACCGGCTGCGTACACCAACTCAGTCTATCCCAACATGACACTCAGTCCCACATATGGACAGCAGCTGCCCTCTGCCTACTATCCCTCTTCGTCACCTCCAGGGTTTGGGCACAGTCAGACCCGCATGTTCAGCATCAACAACATCATAGGGCACCCGACTCCAGCAAGCATGCTGGCAGGTCAAGGACCAGAGGTGATGCAGCAGCAAAGCCGGAGCTTCAGTCCCGAAGGGCTTCCGAATGGATCCAATCCATGCAGCTTGGGAGCTCCGGGTTTTCAGAGTCAACCATGCGGGGGATCTGTGCCACCCCGCTCCTCTACACATCCGGCGTTCACCTACTCTGGACAAAACAGCCATCCACACCAACACGCACACCAGGGCTCATACGGACAGGGTCACACCCAGGGCATGGGGTACGCAGCAGGAGGACGGATCCATGCCTCAGCTCACGGCCCTGCAGAAACAGTGGACCATTACGGCAGGGTCTCCCCAGTGCAGCTGGGGTCTTTCTCCCAGTATAACAGCGCTGCAGGTCCTATTGGAAACACTGGGGGATACCTCAGACACCCCACCTACCCGGGGAATATGGACCGTTTTGTTTCTGCTATCTAAGCTACTGAGAATGTAAAGCCGAGCATCTCACTTTTTTTAATGTTTTTTGTTAGTTTTTTTTTTTTTTTTTAAACAGAGACTCAAGACAGCACCAAATGAGCCAGACATTTCTGTGCACAAAATCCAACTGCTTTGTCTTTGTTCGTGAGATTTATCAAGGACAAAACTGAGCAGACAGACCTCTCTTAACACCACTGTGATTTTCTGAATAATTGTAGAATGCATTTTCATTGCTGATAATAACTTTAGATATCCATTAAGCTGTTTTGTTTTGTATAAATTATTGTGCTTTGTGGTCATAGGCTTTGCAGCAAGTGGCTTGTGTGAAAAAATATCAGCTTGTATTTTGTTGCCAAGTAAAAACGCATTTTTAGTTTGCTTTTCTTGGAAATAAACAGTGATAAAGCACCGTTGTTCTATAAAAATAAAAGATTTTCAATTTGTGATGATTGATTGCAATTACAGTTTAAAGTAGTTGTGCCAAAGAAATTGACACCATATCAGTGTATCAGATATATTTGTATCAGCTATCAGTGAATCCTGATTTTAAGTATTATAAAGTAGAAGGTCAAAAGGTCTATACAAAACTAAAGCAGGAACACACACACACACAAATAAGCCCAATCCTCTTTCCTTTGTGCTTGTAATGCTTTCTGGGTCAGCTGAGCCGGTTTGAAGTGGCGTCTGGAGCCACAGCAGTAACCGTGACCGGTCTCAGCCGCCATGTCGAGACATCAGCGCAGCATTTGGCCACATAAGTGCCACAAATCCACTAATCAAGAAAATGAATAGACTTGCCACACGATGCTTCATGTCTTTGCGTTAACACCACATAATACCAAAAACCTCTTCCACACAAGGTCTGCAAATCGGACAAGATTCCCGTGAGAAAACAATTACAGCTAAAACAATCGATTTCTTTTTTTTGTTAAAAAAAAAGAAAAAAGAAAGGAAATCTTTGGCGATAGATTACAACTTGTTTTTCCTCAATTTTAAAAAGCTTTCTTTTACTGCTCCATGTTGTGAAAACCTTTGGAATAAATAGAGATAACCATTTCTTTCATCGTCTTGTAAAAACAATTTATTAAAAAATGCAATATCTAAAAAGGGATGCCACTTTATTTCAACTCTGTCGCTTACTTTGTCCTTAAAAAGCAGAAAAAGTGGCAGTAACATCCACTCACACTGTAGTTTAACACGAATGAGACATAGCGCTACATCTTTCTCAACTTCTGTTATAAGAAAAAGCAAGATTTTCTCTTTTAAAACTATCTTTGTACACCAATGAATCATCACTAGACCAGGATGCTATAAAAAAGCCTGAGTTTGAAGAGTATAAATTTGTTGCTGTTACGACTTGAAGAAGTAAACATTTACATCTTTGCATGTAGTGTGTTCACTGTCCATAAAAGATGCGTTTAATATCAGCAAAGAAAAATTCGTTTTTAATAGCATCTTTTCATGAAATTTAAATAAATTATAAAGAACCTCAGACAAGAATTGTTTTATTCACAATAAAAATACAAACATTTAGAAGGCAAACACGCTAAAACATGAATAAACACACACAGCTGGAAATAACTACATCAGCCGATGTATTCAACGAGCTGCTGGAGCTGTTCACAGTTCTTCACAACTGCTGGCAACGACAGCAAGGTCTGTGAGGCAAAAAGGAAAAAAAAGCATCACATTATCTCAAACATCCAAACAGACGCTGTGGTTTACAGAATATGTTCCACGTATGAAACACTTCTCACCTCCCGAACTCTGTTGATCATGTTGTTTAATATCTGAAGCTCGTTCTCGCTTTTCTGCTGGTTGCTCTGATAGATGATTTGCTGTAAGAGATGAACATCCTCATGAACGCTCACATCGGCTTGCGCGAAGACTATCTAATGTTCCTCTGAATCAATAAATGCAGCGTGAATGCTGATGCGTAGTAAGGAACGTGATCGATGCCGGGTACAGTCAGGACTTACGTGTCTCTTTGCCCTGTCAAGAATTTTTACTTTGGCCTGCTCGGCTTCCTGAAGACTGACCTTCAGTCTCTCCACCTACGAATCAAATGGAAGAAGTTTGAGAAAAGTGGAAGGGGGCAAAAGAAGAAGAAAAAAACAAAACTTTAAGCTGCAGCGTTTTCCTCAACAACAGGTCAAGGTTATTTACAAGCACATTTAAAAACAGCAGCTGTTGACCAAAATGCTGTACAGCTAAATAAAATGCATAAAACTGATCTAAGAAGAAAACATGAGTTTTATTATGTTTTCTTTTTAAATTAAACATACAATAAAAAAAATACAAACTCAGTCTTGAAACTTGAAAACTATGGAAAGACATAATAAATCATCATTTTGATAACTCGTACCTCTTTCAATAACTTGATGTTTTCTTCCATGAAACGTTCCGGTTTAGTCGACTGACCGCCAGCTTTCCTCAGTTCATCCCGGAGGAATTCAGACTCCACCTTCGACTGCTGGAGAGCGCGACGGAGCTCAATCACTTCCCTCCTCAATTCCTGGAGAAAAAAGTTCATTTGCATTTAGACAATAGTAACTACTAGAATACAAAGCAGCCTAGAAACATCGTCAGTATTATTCTGGTGCCTTACATTATTATTGGTCTTGTGTCTATTTAGGATTTCCTGGGTTTCTTGTACTTCAACCATCAACTTAGCCAGAGTTTTCTCATCCTGAAAAAACATAAATGAAACTTCAGCGTCAGTATTTTTCTCTGCGTCAACAAATTTCCATCGCTCAGCCGTCCTCCGTACCCATCCTGATCTTTGTTGGGTTATCACAAATGACGTGAGGACAGAAGAGATATCCAGCAAAAGTCACCCTTACCTGAGTTTTCTGCTGCAGAGCCCGATTTCCCTTCTCAACCAGGTGATTCAGCTGGCTGAGCTGATGCTTGACCTTATAAACCTCAGCTTCATGTCTTGTCTTTGCAGCCTGCTGCTCCACCTGCAGGCCACAGCTGGAACAATACATCAGATTAAATTTGATGTCAATATTATGTGAAAAAATACATTTGAACAATGAATCCATTTCAAATTTAGTTTTCTACACCGGGAAAAAAAAAAAGAAGAAGCCACGCTTACATTGATCTGTGCAGCTCCTCCAGCTGAGCGCCTCTGCGCTGCTGCACCAGCCTCTGAGTGTCCATGAGCTCGGTGACGGTGCTGCCCAGGCCAGCGAGCAGCTCCACCAGGTCGCCCTGCTCCTCTTCCTCTGGTTGAATCTCAACTGTGCTCGTATTCTTTTTAGGAGTGATGGCTGCGATGCGGGTGAAGGCGCTCGTCTCGCTGAACAAAGTTTCACTCTGTGGCTCGAGAGTGTCTGAAGGGACCGAAGAGATAAAGTACAACTTGGTTTAATTTTTTAAATATCTGCATTAATATCTGTACAATTATTTATATAATTATCTCTACAATTGTATAATTATGGCCCCTGATGGCTGTGCAGATCAACACCCACCTATATGCACAACATTGACCACTACCCCCTTTATCCAGGAGAAAAACAGGATGAGCACATGTGTAGCTCACAAAGAAAAGTTGGTAAGGAAAGAAGCATTGAAGAAACCATTTTTAGATTATGCAAACATGTTATTGACACCTCCTTGGGGGAAAAAAGAAAAATAAAGAAAAAGACTGAGTTCTTTTGTTTTTTGGTAATGGACCACTAAGCCTTTAAACAATGACATTAATACCTCCTTTTCATAAAGGAGACACATACGACATGCTGAGCACGTATTCAAATCATGTTTGAGACATTCAAATCACACTGCTCTCTGAGGGAATCTCAGCGTGACTATTTAAAGAGACTTGCTTGCAGCTGCTTAACAACATAATTACACTGGACCACATTATAGCTGAAGTAAAAACTTTTTTTTTTTTAATTTGGAATTTGAATAGTTTGATCTTCATCAAACTACAGACAACGTATAAACAAACAGCCATACTTTTATGTGAATAACACAGTGATTATTTGCAGGCCTGAAAAAGAAAGTGAACCTCCGCACTAACAACTTCCACAGAAGTTCAGTGTTTGTAGCTTGTGGTTTTGCAGGAGGTGTGCCTCAGTAACACAACTATGTAAAGTATGGTTACTGAAAAAGCCTGTTCTTCTAAATGAGGAGTCACAGCTCCATTGAAGCATTACAAGCTAGAAAAGGTGCTCATCGCTCCATAAGGGGATGCAAAGATCTTGTAAGGCTAGAGAAAAGTAGGAGCGAAAGCATGAAATCTCATATGTCAATTTAAAGGAAGATACAGCAAAGGAATGTGCTGCTATCCAAAAAAAAAAAGTTCCCTATGGGACGATGCTATGTGAACAAATGAAATGACAAGACTGTGTGCAGGAAACATGCCATCACACACCCCCAGGAGGGATCAGCCAGGATGCTACGCTGCGATCTGACAGTTCAGGTGTTGGCTCAGAGTCCTGACATTAACCCAACTGAGGTGCAATGGCATGACCTGAAGAGGGCTGCACAGTCAAAACATCTCACAAATGCTGTTCAACTGAAAGCTTCATTAGCAGTTACAATAACATCTGTTGGAGGTTGTTGCTACTAAAATGAGAGTCTAAGTGTGACTAAATTCAACCAGTTCGACCATGTTTTCTGTGTTTTATTACCCAGTGAGTAATTAAAAAAGACAAAGTGAGAATAATCAGAATCACGGTGCCTCTTGTTTGGTTTAGGATGAAAAACCAATGCTGACATGTTATTTTTCTTTTTGATGATCATTTTAAAAAAGAAAAACTAGCATTTTTCTTATGAGTGAACGGACACATGTGGGGTGTACAACAGTACCTGATTCAGCACGAGTGTCTGTTTTGACTTCTTCCTCCCTCTCAGCAGTTAATGCCACCATGATGCTGTCGACAAAGGAGGCAGAGGAGGCACAACGCTCCACACTGTGGACTGACTGAGACTCTTCGCACTTCTGTGGTTTCTGAAAAGTTAGACATTTAAATCTAAGTGGGAAAAGAGATCCTTGCAGTACTGCTCCTATAGCATCATTTCAATAGTAAATGATGTGACATGATGATTTATAAATGCTGTAAACTGTTGTTTCTGAAGTCCAAATTACAAATGCAATTGTCAAGAGCTCTTGGCCACAACAACACATTCTTAAGAAATTAAACTTTGCATACTCTATGCATTTGCATATTTGTTGCAGATCATCTGCACATACAGTGGAGTCCATATCAGGGCCCAATTAAACTAACACCTGTGAAATTTAGCTACCAGCTGCATCATTTCACCATTAACAAAACTACACTTTTAATGGGCTGTACAAAGCAAACGGAAATAGGAAAGAAGCCAGTAATAAGTGTTGATGTTACACAAGCTCTATCCACAGACCTACAAACGCACACCAAGTATAAGCAAACTAAGTCCAAGCACATGAAACAGTGTGGAACAAAGTTCTGCTGGGTTCTGATAGGCTTTGGTTTAAAAAAAAAAATTCCCCAATTCAAATCGATTTTAATTTGAACAATCCCATATCGATTCATTAAATCGTGGAACTGATTTAAAAATATAAGTGTATTTTGCAAGAAATGTCAAAATGTCAGCTTAAAGCTCACAAAACCATTTCAACAACCACCAAACAGCTAAAATAGCAAAAGATTAAAGAGCAGGAAAATCAGGCTCCGCAAAAAGACAAAAACAAAGTGCGGAGCCCTCCGTTCACACCGAGATGCCGTCAAGAGCGAAAAGCCGACATCTCACAGAGTCTGAAACTCTCGGACCAAAATTTGCCGAACCACCAGCAAAAGAAGGACAAAACTACGCTTCACGTACAGCTCCTGCTTATTTTTACTGTTTTGCTGGCGCCACGATAAAAATCACACTCTGGGCACAGCTCTCTCTTTCTCCCTCTCTCGGTGTGCTCGAGTCCAGTTTCCCATCAAAAGTGTTTATTTTCTACTTTATTCCCTTGCATATTATGCAGCAGTCTCCTGTTAGGTACAGTGTTGTCTGCCTTTTGTTGTCATGAAACAACATGAAAGCTTAATTTCAGCTGTTCAATACTGAAGAAATTTCAACTTCTACGAATTATGCCAAATTGCAAACGCTTAACTGTGCCTGTAATAAAATATTTTCAAGAGCGTTATCTGCTATAACAGACCAGGCCAGGAAAAACTGTTTTATCCTCAGTTACTTTGACACGGTGGCATCTGCTGTGATGCTAACAGATGAAGACTCACAGGTGTCAGCTTTGTTTTCATACCTGGATAGTTTACACTGAGTTTATAATTGCAGACAAATAGTTCATTTGATTTGGGCAAGTCATTTTCAAGGCACTTCAGAAAAGCCCCTGGGGCTTAACAGGTTAAATAAAAAGTGCAATATTGGGCCTGCTTTAGGGTCTGTTCCTAATTTGCAAAGAACTAAATTGAATTTAGCGAGTTGAACAGTACATACCCAAGCTAAATGGTTATTATTCTATTTCTGACAACTCAAACTCGAATTGAAACCTTGTGAATCAGAATTCAATCGGTTGTAGAAATCAGTGACAAAACCCAGGCCTAGTTCTAGTATTGTTTTACCTTTTCATCAAGTTCATCGTGGAGCTTGTTGGTCAGTCCCCTCAGTGTGTGATGCAGCAAAGTGATTTCCGTGACTGCCTGAGCCATCTTCTCTTCAAGCTCCAGGTGTGCCGACCTGGATCTGGACCTTGAGGTTTTAAGTTCTTCCTGCAAATTCCCATTCTCAAGCCTCCATCACACAAACACACAGCGGCAGTGTTAAACATCACGAGAACAATTTGTAATAACATTTATTTATTATTACAAACATAAGGCCAGGGGCCAGAATAGGCCCGGCAAAAGACTCCAATCGAGCCCCCAGGACAGCTTTAAATATGTAGGTGGGCATTCATCTTTGGACTATATTTTTACAAATTTTACAGTTTTTCTTCTTGACATAGACACACCAGCGTAGTTAAGTACTAGAAAAGTGAGCTGTATTTGGTCCTCAATGTAAAATGAGATTGACCTCACCGCTCTAAGAAACTGAGCACAGAGACGCTTTGTTTAATGATTAATTTCATCCGGGAGTTTTTCCAGGCTTAGTTTGCGCTTTTGGGCATGAGCCTGCATGTACCTGTATTCAAGTACATCACTCTAAGTAGTCTGAATTTTTTGTTTAGTTTTTGGCACTTTATGGGGAAAAAAAGAAGCAGCAGGGATTGATTTATTTTGTGTTTAATGCTTTTCCTCACACAGAGATTTGTGTTTACAGCTGAAACCAAACCAGTGACCTCTTACATCCCAAGCAAACGTGTAAAGCACTACAGCATGAAGTCCAACAGGTTACAAATTATCTAATCACAGTCCCGATCATTTTTGTCTTTTGGTGGAAAAGCAAGAAAAACTGCATCCTATTTCCAATCGTGACTCTTATAAAATGCAAACCCTGAATACTGTGGGAACTATGGCTGGCCGAGAAACAAAACAGAGTAATGAAGATAGTTGGATGGCTTATTTAGACTTACTTAAGTTGACAAACTTCTTTCCTTAGGTCCTCACACTGGATGTTCCTCTCCCGAAGGCTCTGCAGGTTTTCCCTCAGCGTACGCTCACTTTCTGCCATCTGCTCCCTCGCCAACTCGTTCTCCATCTGTAGGAACTGATGCACACAGACAGCAGGAAAATTGAACCTAACATCCTCCCCTCAAGGAGAAGTCACATATTATTCCTATAACGAACGCCTCATGGTTCTCTGGTGTTAAATGAGACAGATACCCTCTGTAATGCTCACCTCGTTCATTTCTCGCACACCGCTGAGCTGTGCACAGACGTCCTGGAGCTGCTGGATCTGCAGACTCTGAGACTGTGAGAGGGACTGCAGCTGACTGAGCTGCTCCTCACTCTGAGCCAGAGCCTGACTCAACTCACACACCCGCTGCTCCGACTCACCCAGTGATGCCTCCAAGCTGGACAAGGTCAAAAAGAAAAACACAGCAGTATTCAGGTATATACCGCAACGTTTATGTGAGATTAAAGTAAAAATGTAACCACTGGTTACATTTTTCTTCTTTCCAAGAAGTTTAAACCAACACTTACTCATTTGCTCGATCCTTTGCCTCTTGTTTGTCTTTCCGCGACTGCTGCAACCTCAAATAAAAATAACATAAAGCATATTTTAAAGCACGTGCTGCATTTCAGAGCTTTTTTTTCCCCACTTTCAAAGTATATCCTGATAGCATGTAACCACCAGTGTTCACTACCATTTTTAAATTCCTAAACTTGATAACGTTCATTATTGAGTAGCATCATACTTGGTAGTCTCAGCAGCAAGGGCCTGCTCCAAGAAAGCGTAGGATGCCAGCGTGGAGGAAACTGTGGCAGACAGCTCCGTCACCTTCCTCTCTAGCTGACCCGTCTCGTTTTCTTTTTCAGTCAACTTTTCTCGCAGTACACCCATCTCTTGATTTATTTATTTTAAAAAAACAAAAAAAAAACAGTTTGAGTCCATATGTTGTCAAGAAAGAAAACATCTTGAAAAAGAGGGAGTGAAATAACCAGAGAGTCATTTTAGTTTTTACCTGATGTCAGAATTGTCACCTGCAGATTTAAATCACCAATCTGCTCCCTGGCAGCTTGGAAATTTGAATGAGCTTCATTCAGTTCTTCTTCAATCTGTTGAGTTTTTGGGTTGTTTTATTTTAAAGCATATGAATCATTTTAATCAGACACGTGGACTACAGTTACAAGGCTGTGAAGATCCTGAATACAACAGATGTCTGACCTGCTCTCGCTCTTCAACAGCTTGGTCTCTGGCAGCAATGTGCTCATCCCTCTCTCTCAAAGCAGCAGCAGCTTTCTCGTTCAGCTTCAGGAGCATGGGAGCACTTTTCTGCAGAAGGCTCCTGACCATCAAGAGCTATGAATAGATGGCATTAGCATTAACGCATTATCACATTTTAACAGAGCAGTAAATGCTCTAATAGTAAACCTTAAGATTCAACTAAACAACATTAGAACACACTAAACTGTCCCCAGATTATTACACAAATGTTAACGAGCTTCAGATCTAAAACTGGTTTGCTGTCCATACGTTGATTAGGTCAGTTCACACTTGATGAGGTGGAAGAAAACATGGAATTTAAAAAAGGTACACAACAGGAAGAAGAAAAAAAAAATCTCACCACTAGATAGCGGTAGATTACAGCCAGCTGAATTTCTTACGCCTCCCAATTCAAGTGCATAATCCTAGCTACAGTGGCCACTATAGGACATACGTGTTTAAAAAATAAATACATAAATAAAATATAAAAAGACATATCGAGCAGAAAGCCAGCGACTTCTGCGTCACCTTCATGATCTCCCTTTCTGCATTTCCTTCAATCTACTGTGCCAAGATCTACTCTCGTTTTATCCTGACGCCGGTCACATCGTCTCTTTCCTTCACATTTTCACTCCTTTGCTGAAGGAAACCGCTTCTCAGATGATAAAACATAGGTTTGATCTTTTATATCTTGAGTCTGAAGGTGCAGACAGAAAATGCACCAAACATGCATAGAGCTCGCCTGAGTCTTTGGCGTGCTATGCATGCAGCTGGACTGGAGCCACATCCATAAAACATGATTAGTTAATGTCCGTCTCAGCCACTGTATTCAACATGGCCAGGCAACATGGGGGCTTCCACAAACCAATGCATATTTCCAGTTTTATGAGCGCTTTAAACGGCACTATTATGTACAAGATGCTCATGTGGTGGATTTTACGCCAAAGCCTCGTGTTTTTAGAAACCCACAAATTACAACAGCAGTGATCGCCGTTCAAACAGAGCCACTGTGCTGCTGTGAATGTCACACAGATTAAACTAAAAATGAAAACATAAGAACTGAAACCAAAACACTGGTTGTCTCTTTGCCATCACACAGAAACTGCTGTGTCACATGTTCATTGACTGTCATAGTAAAAGGTTTTCAGCATGAGCGTACGCACCTCTTTCATCAAAGCGGACTGTTCATCCATGGTTTCAGACAAAAGATCTGAAGCAGAGTCCAGGGTTTCATTATAAGCCTTGTTTAACCCAATCTGCATTAGTAAAGACAGAAAAGAAACAAAGAAATTACACACACACACACACACACGTTACTTTGAATACAATTATTATTGAGCCTTTTATTTTTGCTTGTTTTCTGTACCAGTTCTGGATAGCTCTGGTTTAGGGCGGCCAGCAGCTCTTGCTGAGACCCCACACTCTTCTCCAGAAGTGAAATTTCTGTAACGCAGTGTATCCTCAGCTGTTCCATTGCACTGAAAGCCTGACAACACACAACCACACACATTTAATACTCCTGGAACAAATAATCCTCTTAAACACAGCCAGCATAACTTCTGCAGACATGTTTAAATGTTCCAGAAAAAAAACTGTTGGTCAGCTAAAGCAGAGGTGAGCTATGTTTCACGGACAGAGGGGTGTTTCTGGCACAAAGGTGGCTCTCTTTTTACCTGGCTGGATCACCATGGTAACTTACGCTAAACACATACCCTGGTAATATAACATTTTAACTGACTCCAGTATGCTTTATGTGCTACTTTCTGATTAAATTGAAATACACAGCAGCACGGAGCGGTTCACACCAATGCTGCACTTTACGAATACATCTGACAATAACCTTTATAGATCTCTATTACCCGATGTTCTGAGCCCAACCTGCTCCAATTAGACATTCTCAATAGACTTATGCAGAAAAAGAAAGGCAGATAAATACTCCCTTTTATGAGAGTTTGAAGCAGGAAGCCTGGATTAACAAAGAAAGCTGAGAACCAGCTTCATCTCTCACTGGGGTTTTGTCAAGCCAGCTAATGCAGAGAATGGCTGGCTGTACTAAACTCGCTTCATAGTACACCCTTCTGCTCAGGCAGGTTACTGTTCCTCTGCATTTAGACTAAACAACTCAAACACCACAAAAGGACTTACTGCCTCCTTTGCTGTGAAGGCTTCTTCCATTCGAGTCCTCATGTCATTTCTCTGATGAAGAGCTTCTTTGACCTTCTGCATCATTCTGCTCTGTATGTCCTTTGATTTCTCAAGTAGAGACTTCATGTGCCCATACTAAAAACAACATAAGAAAAATATACCTCAACTCAGTTATAGCACATAATCGTGTTACACTAACGGCTCAAGCCATAAATACCTGATGATTAATTACAAAAACAAGCTGTTTAACTTGTATATGACAGAATGGGGCAACATGTTGTACGTACGTGTGAAACGAGGCTTTGATGGTCCTCTCTGACTATGTCACCCATTTCATTCATGTTGGAGAGGACAGCATCCGTGTCACTTCTGAAAGAAGTCTGTTGGGACAAATACACACACTTTACTCATACTAAAGAAAAATATTGACCATCTTAACACACACACACACACAAATCATCCACAAAACCCTTAAAAGCCAGTGAGAAGTGTTTGAGCATTTTATCCCAGTTTAAACAACACGAGCTGTGTGGTTGTTTGTGACTTACTATGGCGACCTTCATGTCTTGCAGACTTTGGATGAGGTTTTGTAGAGAACTCTCATCAAGCTCCAACTCCCCAATCCGACTCAAAGCCTCCAAATACAGGTCTCTATACATTGTGGTCTAGAGATAAAAATATAAACAAATTACCCCTTAAGATGCAATTTTTTGTTATATAATGAGATCATAGTTGAAAGCTTTTGTTTGAGGAATATTTTAAGCTGTGAAATATGCAAAGCTACTCTATTAGAGTCCAAAAATCAAAATATGGAGTTGAAAATAAGTATTACAGGTCCCCTTTAAACAAAATGCAGATGTCAGCGGTTACCTGACTGAGTTCAGTGTGGTCTGTCTGCACGAGTTTCTCCCGGAGGTCTGAAGGAGCAGGGCCTGCAAGCCGGCATCCTTGTGCCCTGGCTGCATTCAGCTGTTGCACCAGGGCCTCGACCATTGTCATGCTCGACATTAACCTCTGCTCCAGCTCCTGTCTGGGGAGGGACTCTATGCTGCCTGGAGGTAAACTGTAACACCAATGAATGAATACTGAGAGGCAAACAAAGAAAAGACTAAAAGCAGATTTAACTTCATCTACACTCACGTAGAATAAATGACCAATTTACACAGAGCACTCACCTCCAGAGGAGGGGGTCAGTCAGCGTGCAGGAATCGGCCACAGAGAATTCTCTCTTCCTCTCAAACAGGCCAGAAGTATTGATGCTGTGGTCAACCAGTTTCACAGGACTACTGCCCACACAGACACTGTGAGACTTTACAGGAGTAGCTTTGATTGAAGGTGCAGGAGGTGGAGCAGGAGCAGAGACAGCAGTAGGGCCCATCTTTCTAGATGCCATCATGAGAAACTCTGCCATCTGCCGAAGCTGCTGCTGAAACGGACCATCGGGAATTAGCGGGGAATTCAGCAGCGGTTTCTCAGCGTCAGTCTGAGGCTCTGCACAGACTTTTTGTCCCAAATCCTTAACTGGCTCTCTGTGTGGGCTCAGACCAGGATTCTGACCCAAGGCTGTGGAGTTTAACAGAGGACGAGGCATTGGGCTTTCCAGTTGCTCTGCCCACAACCCAGCATGGTGAGCATTAAGAGGAGCGAACAATGTTTTCTCACCCTCAATAGCAGAGTCGTCAGCTGCAAACTTCGCTTGAGCAGGATCCCCACAAGTCTTTAAAAAAGACAGAGAAGCTCTCCTAATAACGGGACTAAACATTCCCAACTGCAAAGCTGAGGCAACCGAGGAACACTCCGACAGTGCTTTTAGTACTTCAGTAAGGTTCTCTGCAGGAGATTTTTCTGCAGAGTAACAAAGAGCAGGCGCATTTCCAGATGAGCCAATGGCACTGTCTTTTTCCTCACTGGATTCAGCGGGTCCTCTTGGGGAGTTCACTTCAGAGACACGCTCCTCTTGATCTTGCTGTTGCATTTCCACAGCTGAAGGACTCTCTGCTGAACCTCCAAGTTGGCTGCAGTCAGAAATCTGAGTATTCTGAACCATCGGAGGCAATGCACTGTACGTGGAATTTCCTGTACAGTTAAGCCTTTCTTGCCCTTTGCATTTTACAGTTTCAGTATCCAGAGCTTTTAAAGATGCATCAGCCACCAAAGATCTGCTAACAGCTGATGGGTCAGTAGCTACCACAGCTTCAACATTGTTCTGTTGGCTGTTAGCATCTTCAAAGTCATCTTGACGACAATCATATGTGATGGAAGTGAACACATAGTTTTCACTGACTGTCTTGTCCTCAGGCAGAAGGGACGTCTTCTTCTCGGAAAATTGGGCCTCTTCTAATTTTTTATCTTCAGCTGGAATACGACAGTCACCTGTGACACCCTCTTGGCTATCAGATACCACTGGGCTCACACTGTAGTCTCTGGCCATTACGTCCTCAGTGCTGTCTGCCAATGCTCCTTGGGTAGTCAAAAGGCTGTCACGTGGAGGTGGTGAATGAGCCTGAACATTACTGTATAGGTGATCAAAGTGACCAATCGTGTTCTCATTTTGTAAAGTTGAATCTATGACATACCCATGTGTCTCACTGCTGGTAACAGTATGGTTGGCTGGTAAAACAACTGACTCTTCTCTTGGAATTTCAATCTCTCCTCCAGTGCAGTTCAGGGATTTAAAAGTTACATCGATCAGTTCATTAGCAGGTTTTTCTGAACCACGTGTTGTCTCAGAGAAAGTCTCAATGACAGGTTCAACAACACCATCACGGCTACAGTATGGATGATCAGCGTGTTCCTCTTGACACTGCTGGTCAAAGTCACCAAAGCAGTTAGTCTGATTTACACTGTTGTACTCTAAAGGAGCACCAAGCTCTTCCTTGGGCAGAGGAATGGTTTCATTATGTAATCGTGTGGCATCTGAAACTTCCACCTCGCCTCCATCACAAAAGAAGGATTTCCAAGCGAGAGATGTCTCTCCACTACAGTCACTCTGAACATGATAGGGATGATCGATGTGATCAGAGCATGACTGCATTATCACACTGTCAGTGATGATGTCATCTTCAAATTCAGTGTTATATGTACCCTGGTCTGTAGGTAAAATAATACTCTCCTCAGCATGCAGTAAAGAGCCTAATATCTCAACTTCACCACCAGCACAAGTGAAGGATTTAAATGTTATATCTGAAAGCCCACAACCGATCTGAGTAGTAGTCGTCTTAGTTGTTGGAAGATTGGTTTGTATCATTTTGGTGGATGGAGAAGCATACAACTGAGGTTCTTGTTCACTGAGTGGAGCATCCTATTAATGAGAATAAGTAGTGGTTAAAGAACAGCACAAAAAGAAGAAAAAAGGTATATTTGTAAGAATTAGTGTATACACACCATTGTCATTTTGCCAGCATCGCTACCAATCTGTGATTTTGATTTAACTCTCGACGAGGGCGTCGACAAGTGCAGAATCTCATTGTCCAGACTTCTCAGAGGGGTACGCTCGCTGGATCGGCTGGAGAGCTACCAGCAACAAATGTTGAATTACTCACTATTAACTAATATGCTCAGACATAACACTGTACATTATGCACGACTGAGTACAAAAATCTTACCAAGCCTTCCCCTGTGGAACTTGACCTCCTGGAGGACATTACTCTTAAGTTCTCAGAAAACTATGTTTAAAGCTGGAAGACAAAAATGAGGAAGACAAAAGAATTCATATTTCACCAGTTTGATTTAAATGTAGATTAATCTATTTGGCTTTAAACTCTTCTGGCAAAACCAATAGCACCCCATTAAAATAGTTGTCTCTCCATACGAATGCTAAAACGAGGTCTTGCTCCTCATACCCAGAATGTAATTGATCACGAGGCTTCAACAGTTCGAATAAGAGAAGTTAGTTGGAACTTTTTAAGCATTTCTTTTGTGCAGAGAGATTTTTTTTAAGTTCAAACTAACCCCATCATAACCCCCTGTGAGGATGCTGTCTTCTCGTCATGAAGGTTTCTTCCGGGACAGAAACGAAATGAAAGACGATTACAGCCAACAACCATGTTGCAGAGGTTGACTATTGTTTTACCAAATAAAATATGAACATTTTCTTTAAAATCCTGCACAGAGATCTACTTGTCATTCCAACCTAGCTAAGCTCACTTACTTACATGACGATACGTATTGGCCTAGCTGACAAGAAAATGCCATTTAAGGCATTAATTTAATAACTCCGACAATCGATCTGAGAATTTAAATGTAAGAAATTTCTAAACATTCACAGAAATTGTAGCTAACAGAGATTATTGCAAGGGCGTAAACTACTGTTTAAGAGAGCGGTAACATTCGATAGCTAACGTAAATTGCACTCAATGTAGTTCGTTTTCCAACAGAAGCAGTTAATTAATAGTTTAACTGTCCGAGGCAAACCCCTTTAAGTCATGTAAAAGTATTTTACCTTTTAAATGTTGCCAGCTAACTTAAACCAGCGTTTTAACAGAGACGAAAACAGGGTAAACAAATGTTGAATTGAACTGCCATCCACCGCGTTTGATTCAAAAACACGAATAGCAGTGCTGTTATTGGTCCATTTCTCTTCTTCGTTGGTGGAGGGACGCACCAGATGGCTGAGGTCTGTACCTTTACTCACTGCTGCTTCCTTTAGGAAAATAATGTAATTACTCCAGCGTGTTCCTGTCGCTGACAGAAAGTTGACACTTTTATGTTGTTGGGTTAGAGTTTTATTATAACATCTGCATAAAAATAATATCTGACTCTTAACTTATTTCCAGTGCCTTCTTATTACAAGTTGGAAGAAATTACCCATAAATCACCCTTTTTTAGAAAACACGTGTAAGCGCAGAGAGTGATACATACACTACATAAGCCTGGCCAATGACACAGTTTTGGTAAGCTTTGGTGTCTACCAAACCACCCATCCACCCAAACAATATTTCAGTTCTTCTTTTAGCTGCATCCCACCCTCTGCCTACCATCCACAATGGCCACTCTGTATTCAACTTCTTTTACAGAATATATCCCTCCTCTGCCCATGTCCAAACTATTTCAGCCTTGCCTCTCCAACTTTGTCTCCAAGCTGCTCAAGCTGAGCTGTTCCCATGATGTACTCATGTAGTAATTTTGCCCATCCTCATACTGCATGTTCAACCTCCAGCTCTTTCTCTTTCACACCTGACACTCATCTTCATCTGGTCTGCACTCTCTTCTTCACCTCTCTTGTGATCTACTTATTAGTCTGGATAATTCAACCCAGATATAAATGTGATATAATAGAAATGGCAATAAAATGCTTGAATGTGTAGGCTTTCACATCTAAATCTGAGAAATTTCCATTCTTAAAGATCATGTTTGTTTGTTTTTTTTATTCAGATGCATATTGGGAAGAAATAAGACTAATTTAATTTTTAAAGATTATTTAGAACAATTTAGAGTAGTCTGATGTTTTGTTTTTTGGTTGTGGGAGGGAAAAAAAGCAAAACAAAAATGGAGCTTCCCACAGAAACCTCATGCATAAACAGGCAGAACAATGAATTACACTCCAAAACACAGGTGGATGATACCAGTGAATAATTTTTGCTGCATTTAAAAGACACGAAGGTCCAAAAGGGGGGTTGGGAAGAGCACTTGAAGAAATGCAAAAGATAGAAGGGTACAAGAGAAAGGCCGTGGATGTTATTAAAGTTGATATTTTACATAAAGATGAATTTGCATTTATGGGATGCAGAAAGATCAAAGTGTCCTAATGTCTGAATCACCAGTGTATAATAAATATAATGATAAATAGCATTGTAGGGCACACAAGAAAAAGAAAAACAATGGCAATGCACATTTTCACATGCAATTCATTTATTACACAACTTTGATATACAGAGATCATAACTTAGCAAAAAAGAAGGACATTTGTTTGGCCGATTATTTCTTTGTTGTAACAAAGCTTCTTGGCAATAAAAGTTATACCATTGGAAAGCCTGTTTATTTCTCTTAAAACTGTGAAATATTTGTTACCATTTAAGGTGCAAGAAATGCATTGGAGAGCTGAGTATGTGGGCTTAACTCATAAAAAACTGTCAGCTTATTGCATTGACTCTGATGTCTTTTATGATGAAACGAGACATGTTGGCAATTCAAAAGTTTATTAATTTACCAAACGAATGACTCAGTGAAATATTGAAAAACCATACACCACCACACAACCAGTGAAGGTTATTATAGTTAACCAGAAGTAAACAAAAAAATAAAGCTGTGGAAAAAAACATTTTAGTTAAGAAAATTTGAAGTAAAAACTATACTGTTAAAAAAAATAAAATGGAAATGATTTTAAAAAACTTGGAAATGTAACAAATAAAAATAAATAAAAAATATCAGACTAATAATTTTTGTACTTTTAGTACAAAAACTTACTATTAGTATGTGTAAGGAAGAGGACTCCCTTACTACATTTATTTATATTACTTGTATAGGACTTTAGGACTAGCACTTTTTAGCACTGCACTTTAAGCATAGATTTATACATGAAGAACATTTGCACACAAGAAGTTTAATTATTTATTGAATTTTTATTGTGTATTTTAAAATCTAGAAATAAAGGTGATGCAAAGCAGTGGTTGTAAGATGTGATTTCTCACCTCTTTCCAGTGTCCTCTCCAAGGTGTTTGGGCGCATGTTTCCCTGGGGGCCCAGACACTGTTTAAAGGTCCCGGGAGAGACCATGGGTTAAGGGAGTGTGGGGAATCTTTTGTGCTTGGGTTTTTATAATAATGGGGTTTGGTGTAAGATTAAAGTGTGAAATATTTATTAATATGAAAATGTAAAATGTATTTATATATTTGAATTGATGTATTGTATAATGTGGCGGAAGGTTGGGATTTAAAAACTTACCCGTGAGTGGAATAATGGTTTAGTCTGTGACAGCTGAAGGTATTTAAGGCTGCTAGATGTCATTAGACATTGATTGTTGTGCTGTGAAGAAGCTTGATGTGTGAGTTGTTGTAAGGAGAGCTATATGGAAAATAAATATTTTTGTTCCACTATAATTGTTTTGGTCTGCCTCACTGTAAACCCAGCTAAGGGCTGCCCTGTTACAGTTTGATATAAAAAAAAAATATTACAACTTTCCTCATGAGGCATTGATGGATGTTGTTTATAGATGGATGGATAAACAGATCATCTATTTTTTCAAACAGCAAAACTAAACTTCACATGAACACAGGTCTCACCTGTTTAAAGATGTGCAATACCAGCCCGAACTGAAGATAGTAACTGACAGTTGGGAAATAATGTTCAGTGAAGCACAACGGAACCTGTTTCTTCTCCAACTTCTTCCCAACTCCTGAATTTTTCACCTTTAACCTCTCCCTATATTAGCTCTCTACATTTTTCTCTGACTTCCTCTATCACCTCCGTCCTGTTTTCTCTGCCTTGAGAACACAAGGTATGAAGATAAGGAGGCAATAAACACATTCCTTCATATTTCCACGTGTCATACCAGTGTTTTCATTTAAGAGTAATTCAAAAACAAACGCATTTCTGCGTGGAGTTTACACGTTCTCCCTTCGACTGCCTGACGGATGCACTAGATTCTCAGAGTTTTACATTTTTTGGCTGAAATCGTTCCACCATGAACTCAAGTACACTCACGCAAGCTCTGCATAAAACACCACAATACACTTTAATGTAGCCTATTTTTCATCCTCTCTTAAATCTGTTCTATGCAATATTAGAAAAGTCTGTCAAACGCTGCAGTTAACGGCACTCAGAAAGATCAGAAGTGCCTTTAGATTATTGTGTGAATCTACAATATAAAATACACACTTTTATAAATACTAAGGCAAGAAGGCAAAGGGATAATAAAGTACAGAGAATCAGTTATGGGTGGAAAAGATCAGTTGGGGGAGGTAACAGAAGCCTAATGAAGGGGACAAACAAAAGAATTATGACATTACAAGATGTCAGTGGTCAGAATAAGGTGGGTTCCCTCCACATCATCTAAAGAGCCAGAGGACCTTCTTTCCTACACGTGCTTCTGCTGTCCTTGTTCAATCCACCGATTAAGTCGTGAATCTTTCTGTTGAATCATTTGTTGACTCTTCATGTCCCACGAGGGCCTCCTTCGGAGCGCCTGTGATTTTCATGAGGCTCTGCTGCCTGTTTCAGTGCCCAAAGACAATTATAAAACGAGACATCTTCCATTCCACTGATGTATCCTAATAACACATAAATTAAAGGACTCTGTCCCTCAAAAACCAAGACAAACAGCTAACCTACTCCAGTGCTTGAAAGGCTAATTGTTTGCAAGAAGAAGAAAGAAAAGAAGTGAAACTTTGATTGTGAAACTACTAACACTACTGAGTTTTTGTTTTGTTTTTTTTGTTTTTACAATTTGTAAAAACTTTTTAAGGACAAAGAGAAAAAATGCATTTGGTTTTTAAGTAAATCTTTTATTTAATTATCCAATACAAGTTTGAATATATCTTATTATACTCCTGTCTGATTTGAAGAAAGCCAATATGATTTGGAAATAAAAGTCTACTTACAAAGAATTTAGACCAAAGGACCAAATAACAGTGTTTTTGTGTCACATGAAAGGCTCATCTCTTCAGCTCACAAACCGTCACTGAAAAAGTTTCTCATACTGAAGCAACGTGCGGCTCTACAGGTTTTACCTGCAGCACCTCAGCAAAGCCTTGTCCAAACCAGCAGGTGATGTCAGCCGTGTCAAGGGTGAAGAAAAAGAGCCTGTCTTTACAGCGAGTCCTCCTGTAGACTGATCTGGGGTCTGCTGACAGGACCCCTCTGATAGCAGCGACTGCCTCCTCTGTACTGCACAGAAACTTAAACCTGGGTCTGTGGCTTTCAGACAGTCCTGTGTGTTACACAAGTTGGTTTTTCAGTCTCTTTGCTCACACATGAATAAAGGCTTTCACGTTAATTACTGATACAACAGTGCCCCCTTGTGGAGACAAACATACAGTGCATCCAGAAGGTATTCACAGTGGTTCACTTATTTCACATGTCATGTTATAGACTTATTCCAAAATTCAATTTCAACTATAAATTCTACACATGAACCCTCATGATGACAAAGTGAAAAAATGGCTTGAAAAGTATTAGAAGTAAAAAAAACAAACATATATATTTATATACAGGTCCTTCTCAAAAAATTAGCATATTGTGATAAAGTTCATTATTTTCTGCAATGTACTGATAAACAGAGTTTCTATATATTTTAGATTCATTACACACAACTTAAGTAGTTCAAGCCTTAAATTGTTTTAATATTGATGATTTTGGCATACAGCTCATGAAAACCCAAAATTCCTGTCTCAAAAAATTAGCATATTACATCCGACCAATAAAAAAAAAGTTCAGTTATGCACTTGGTCGGGAATCCTTTTGCAGAAATGACTGCTTCAATGCGGCGTGGCATGGAGGCAATCAGCCTGTGGCACTGCTGAGGTGTTATGGAGGCCCAGGATGCTTCGATAGCGGCCTTAAGCTCATCCAGAGTGTTGGGTCTTGCATCTCTCAACTTTCTCTTCACAATATCCC
>VUQR01004152.1:4242-26236 GCA_015108515.1 Hemichromis elongatus
ACTCTTTGTTACTCTTTGTTGTCTATGGTTACAACTTTATGGACTGAGTCATTCACTTCCTTTCATAATGAGGGTGAAGAAATAAATCGTTAAGCCCACTTTTTAATTCAGTTATTGTAAGTGTTAAGAAAAAAAAAGTTATCCAGGGTAAGCTCACTAGCGAATAAGTCACTGTATCCAGTTACAAAACGCATAAAAAAAAAAATGCTCACCTGAAACCAGTGAGTGACATTAATGGTAGCCATGTCCAGCTTTTACACAGTCTATGGTTTTGACACTTAAAATATAAACTGTGTCTCTTATACATTAACGGGGATAAGACTCAAAAACACTGAATAATATTTGAAGTGTCAGTCTCTGATTCTTTTCCAGCCTCAAATAAAAATCGCTGCACATACGCGGTGCAGAGAGATCTTTAAAGGAACGTTAACAACTATGCTTAAAAACTACACATGGAGGTGGACTGTACCTTCAGCTGCGGGAGAAAAGGTGATGCCCTCTCTCTCGTGAAGTGGCAGAGCGCTGAGTCTGGGAATGTCATCTGGCACCATGGCACGAGGCTGCCCCAAAGCCACTGCTGCGGCCCGGCACACGTGTTTGATCCTCGGACCCCCAAGAGGCTGCTCCTGCATCCGGAGACGTACAAATTCAGTGAACTCCGGTAATATTTAGTTAATGACAAATTATGCAAGTACAAGACTAACAGAAAAATCTTCACAGTGCAAGAAGAAGAAGAAGAAAGAAATGCACGTTTATTACCTGACGAGCAACATCTTTGGAAGGCAGGCCAACTCTCCTCCTCCTCCTCCCACTCACTGGCACTCGTGTTTCTCTAGAGCCCAACTGTTCAAACAAACAGGAAAATCAAGGTCTCATTTAAAAGACACTACGTCATCAGCTTCTTAAATAAATGGCCAAGTCACACGCATCAAAACTGATAAGCCCTAAGCTTAAATTATTCTACTCTCACTGATTTTAGCAGATGTCATATCAGTTTTATTGCCATTGGTCAGTAATCAGGACGGTCTACCAAACAGGTCCCTGAACTGTGTTTTTAACATGTAAAATTAAGTGACAACACTTGAGTTTTTACCTTTCCTTTATCACATTGATTATTTCTGTGAATTGTTTTCATAATACAATAAATACAGAAACCACATAAAAAAAAGCCCCATTAAAGTTTCTCTACAACTGACATCCCTTTGATGTGCTTTGAGTAATGCAAATAATATGTTCCATTTGTTTAGATAACAAACAAATGATAAGAGAATCAGAGCCTTGAAAAACGAAACATCTTAGTAATAAAAGATGGTTAAGTTACATATGTTTTGTCCTAATATGTCACATTTGTTTCTGCATATAAATAAATTGGCACCTACTAAAGAGGTCTTGGACTAGCAAAGCAAGCACACAAACAAACACAAAGCTGAACTATCTTAAGTGAAATTGAATTTAATCCAGTTAATAAAACTAAATCAGTTAAATATATGGACGACTGTTAAGTGAGATAAGATTGACTGTTTGCGGCATAATTATGCAAGCATGCACAATGCCTTCTGTCAGCTTCTAGGAAAACCCTCTATACATATTGTTTTTTACCTTCTCCTGGTAGGACATAAAGCAATACTCTGACAGAAGGTGGGAGTAATGCATCTACAACCTCAAAACAAAACAAAAAACAGGAAGAATGTGCTCCTAACAGGGATCAGAACACTGATTTAGACCTCTGCACCTCCATTGATAACCTAAGTGTAAGTTGCTGAGCGCTTATGGTTACATGTTAATTATCTTGTGGTCGTATCCTGGTGCTTTACATGCCACAAAAGAAGCAAAGGAAATGCTGGTACTTTCCCCCAAACATATTCATGTGATTCTCTGTACTTTCCCTGCGTCCACTCTCTCTTCAGGACTTTGCTGACATTCATGAGTCTTTATATTGATGCTATGATTATTATTCTTTATACCGAGAAGATGTTACTCTCTCACTGTTACATTAAAAACTACAGCAAACAAGAAGCCAGAATAAGAGGAACCAATTATCCCAAACAGTCCAATCACATTAACTGTGGGCAGCATCGACATGAAAAGAGGCGCAACATAACGGGACCGTATGACGAGTTCATTAAAGCTAAAGAGCATTCTTACCTGTGACAACTTCAGCTGCTTCTGTTGATCAATCTTGATGAGTTGGACTTTAGCTTTCTTCAGCAGGTGGAGCATCCTCTTATTGGCTCCACTGAGCCCTAGTCGGTGGCTGGGCCCGCTGACTTCTGGCCCCTCGCAACTGTCCGCTGTCACATTTGGTGCTTCGACTGCGCCAAACACCATTTGAAAAAGAAAAAAAGTGACTCCGGTAAGAGGATTTACAAGTGAACGCCTCTTCACTGAAAAATATTGATTGATAAAATTGATAAATAAATATTAAATAGGGCTGTTCGAGATGGCTCCGCCATCCGCTTGTTAATTTTCCACATAAACCTTTTACAATAAAGCTGAAGATCCTACTGAGATTTTTCATAATTAGCTGAAATGATGGCAAACAGAAAGACCAGTCAAAACATGTAGGACATGGTTTGGTTATGAAAAGTCTAACGTGGACCAGAAAACTGTACTATATAAATTATGGAGGAAACTGGTCCCCACCTCAGACTCAAAAACGGCAAACCTCACCAACCACCTACTCAAAAATCACGTCAAAGAGTATGGAGAGTTTACAGATGAGAAGCAGAAAAGAGCCATCAGATGTTCAAAATAAACCTTAGACTCAAATGTTAGAACAGGCTTTTCTCAGCAGCATGCGTAATAAAGTAATAATAAGTAATAAATACTCAAAAAGAAAATGGCAGCTGTTACACCTTCTATCTAAAAATATAGTTTCACGCATCGGTCAAAACCCTCGACTCCAGCTACACAACGCCCCGCTGAAAACACTTCACCCAAGTCAAGTTGCCCGAGATTCACACAATTTAAAATGTAAAATTTTTGTGACATACACGGTTGTCAGGAGGAAAAATGTCCTATATCAGGATATGAGATTTTGGTCATGTCGCACAGCCCTAATGCTAAATGTGGAAGTTTTCATGCCTGTTTCAATTCAACTCTGTAGTCCTTTTTTTTATATTTTACACCGCAGGTTTTTTCATAAATTATACAACTTATCCTTACTCTTGTTTCCTTTATCTCCATCTTCTGGTGGCACTTGCGAGGCCGCTTCCACATCAGCGTTGACCACCACGGCTAGCTTCCTCACAACACCAGGTGAGTCCAACTCCTCCATCGTGAGCTTGGATCTCCGTCTTTTCCTGACATTAGAGGTCAAACTGTCACCATCTTGTGCATAATCTCCCTGAATGTCAGATGGTCCTTTCTTTTTCTCAGCCAGTTTTAACGTCAGTTTCTTGAGGTTCTTGTAGAACTCCAGGTGGCTCGTGCCTGGGCTGGGCTTTGAGATTTTTGACATGCCTGATGGGCTGTCAAAAAGAGACCTAGAGTTGCTGTCTGACTGCAGCGAGTTGCCTTCATATCCTGTTTCGAGAAGGGATGCGCTCGGTTTTCCGTCCTCTTTCTGTTGACTTTTCAGCCATGTTGATAGAGGGCCTTTCGGAAAAGGAATCATTTCCTCATCCAAGAATCTCTTTGGAGTTTTAATCACTCGGGAAGACCGTGCGCTCGTTAACGGAGTGCAGGAGTTACTGGAGCTCTGGCCTAGTTCCTCTGAAAATGACTTTGCCTTATCCTCTGATGGAGTAACATTCTGATCTTGGATCAGCAGCTCGTTGCCATCCTGCATGTCTGTGGCTGGAATGGGCGCTGGCTCATAGGTATAAAAAACACGCCTAGTACGAGGACGACCGAGTTTTGGCCCCTTAATGAGTGGAAGACTTTTTGTCTTCCGCCTATAGCCAAACACAGATTTGCGCTGATGTCTTCTGTGTGATCTTTTTTCAACAACATCTGCAGCCTCACACTCAAGGGGCATCGCTGCCTCTTCCCCGCTCTGGGCGCCAGCCTCAGCTCCAGCCTCAGGAGAGGCACCCATACCTTTAGCTATTCTCTTTTTTTGCCGTCTCTGAAAAGATGCAAACGGCACAGGGATCAGCTGAGATGTGCGTCGAGGCTGCCCAATTTCAAAACCCTTGATACGTTTCACAGACCTCCGTGTCAGGGACTGGTCCCTATCCGAGTCCTCTGACACCTCGCCTTCTTCTTTGATCCCCCTTCGAGCTCTTTCTGTGCCTTTAACTGCTGCCGTCACAGCATTTGCCAACTTTTCTTGCTTGGTGCCACCAGCTGAGGTAGCGGCTGCTTGATTTAACACACCTGAATGTGCCGTTTCTCCTGCTTTTCTGAAAACATCAGGTGATTTTGTTCCACTCGGTGTACCTGAGGCCTGCTTGTCTGCGTGTTTGGCTTTTGTAGTGAGAGCTACCTGCTTTCCCTGTAGTTTGATTACATGCTTTGGTATTTCCTTCTCTTTTTCTTGGCTCTCTTTACCACCCAAGTCATCTTTAGGAACTCTCGGTACAATTTTTCCAATCAGACCTGACTTTGAGGTCTTGGAGATAATTTTTCCAATAAGAGGCTTTGCTTCTTGTGATTGTTCCAAAGCTTTAGGAGACTTTTCTTGGCTAAGTGATGAATGAGAAACAGCAACAGAAGTCTTTTGTGGGCGAACTGTTGTTGTCCCAAATCCAGTGAACTCTTCCTCCTGGAAAAAAAGCAGATAAAGTATAATGTATGAGTTTTAAAAAGCAATAAAGCATTCAGACAAGAAGTCACGTTAGAATTTCTTGATCGCTGTCAATTTGGGAGACAGCACTGAAAAATTACTTGCAATTTAACATTTTTGTCATAATCTGTGATATTATATTCAACAGTATATAATAAATAAGAAATGAAAAAAAAATGTCAAGAGAAACTGTTATTTTCCCACAGTGAATGTGGTGGTTCCAAAAACAGCAGCCACTGTGCATAAATCTGTTAAATATGGCGTAAACAGACTTAAAGTGGATGCTTTCTTGGGTCAGGGAAGACTGCTGCAGGGGTATCTTATCTTTTTGCTTTTTATTTCTTTCTGTGTGCTCAACCTCACTCTGCTTCCATAGCAAGCTTTAAAACTTCCAGCTGCACTTTTGAAAGCCGGACCATTTCCCCGGGTAAGTGACAGTCAAAGTCCCCACCATTCGCTGCATCACGTGGAAATCATACAACACCTCTACGTACTCTGCATTGGCCACAGATGAGCAAAAGAACCTGTAATGTAATATTTATTTTTTATTAAAAAAAATGGCCTCCTGGGAACTTTTCCACAAAAAAAAAAAATGTGGCTTAAAACACAGAGATAATACAACCTCTAATTTTGAACTTGTTTGAAAATAGATCTGCTTTACATCAGCTTATGAAGTGCGTCTCGCCGTTTCTCAATTTAAACTCTGAGGACAAGGTGCACTCTCTGTAACTGCCCCTTTGTTTTCATTTATTGGCATTTAAGTCTGTTTGATTTGCTCACTGACATCTCACATGCCTTTTTCAGTCACGATTGTATGTGTTTAGTACTACTAACATGTATTTGACTTGTGTTTTTTTTATCCATTCTAACCTTTGTACAGCACTCTAGTGAATGTGAGCCATTTAAAAATATTTTTTATAAATACATTTGAGTTTCAGTTTGTCTCTGAACTTCTAAAGACAACAACAGGTGTCTGAGACTGCATCTCTCTGCAAACGCTATGCATCAAACCCTAGAACCAGAAGGATATTTGGATTCTAATATTTTACTTTCAAGACAATGTCAGACATTTATTTCCTATTGCATCCTTTGTCTTTCCTCTAAGATACGATTCAAAAATTTAAAATTTGTCCTACACAACAACAAAAAATAATCCTTCAAAGAAAATACAGTAATTTAAAAGTTACTCTCAAGTTGTTCCAAGCCCAACCTGTAAAAATATTCTGTTCAGAACCTCTAAATCTTTTAAATCCTGCCAACAACCACACAAAATAAACCAATCACAGAATGTCTTTCGCTGTAATAATATAAAAATAATTAAATAATGAGACCATTCAAAGAGATTTCAGTATTCAGCTTCAAACAACAACCAGCAGGTTTCAGGCACTCGAGTTTCTCTAAATGTGACTGGGTTTTATCTGTTTAAGGCCAGCTGAAGTTTCAGAACTTAAATTGTGCACAGAGATGAAAAAGACTGCATCACCTTCTCGTCGCTTTCTGTTTCCATCACTTAAAACTCAGGTACTAGCTCTGCTAAAACTACAATCTAAGACCAGCGCTGCTCTCTACTCTTACTCCTCCATTGCATCAGAGCGCTGTAGATTGGATGTGCCAAATGAATAAGTCTGTCAATCTGTTAGTCAACCATAAATAATGACTTTGGCCCATTCACTCCCTCCACATTCTAATGTGTAGCTAGATATGCTGCAATATCATCTCAATAACTGGATAGGTTCTGGGCAATTTGAACCCCATTCTTCCCTGAGAAACTGATATTTCTATTCATTTATTAAAAACATTAAAGCAAACTCTCTTTGCAACAGCATCTTAAGCAGAGTTTGGAGCTTATACACATTTCTACCCCTGATGCAAAGGTTGCATACTACATTAAAGTGAAAGAAACCCCAAACAAGCAGTTACTCACATCCATCTTTACACTCAGAATAAGAGTCCAGAGATTTATCACCACAGAAACTCCCCTAACGACATCTATTCTATAACTTCAGTGCACACGAGTGTGAGCGATACTCCAGTTGAGCAGCAGCACCCACAAGCTTTATTATGAGCCATGTGACCCTGTTACAGTCCAGCCTAAAGGGATTGCATCAGTGAAGTCTGACTGATTGCAGATATTAAAGCTCCCGTGATTAGATCCGATAAATGAGATTATATTATTATCACCATCCAGCCTGACAGGGGCTAAAAGGAGGCCACTAATAAGAACACTGGAAATATAAACATATTATGTAGAGAAAGAGTCTTTACATTACCCATCAGATGGATGGATCTGCAAAGAGTACAATGAAAACACTATCAAGACTTCATTCCTGTCCATTTAATTCAATCCACAACAACAATCACCCCAAAGGGTTTGACACTGTAAGCCCTACAATACTATAAAGAAACCCCAACAATCAGACGACCCTCTGTGAGCAAGCACTTGGCGACAAATGGGAAGGAAAAACTCCCTTTTAACAGGATTCTCCCACAGATCCAGACTAACTGAGGGGCAGCCATCCACTGTGACAGTTGGTGGGTGAGGGGTAAGAGAAGAGAGCTGAGAGACAGGACAAAGGACACGCTACGGGAAAAAGAGGACCAGAGTTTAATAATTACTAATGACTAAATGCAGTAGTTGTATATAAATACAAACAGAGTGAAAAGAAGTGACTGAAGAAGAAACCCTCAGTCATCGTGGGAAACTCCCCACACCATAAGCCCGGTGCCGCATACCTAATGGATGGTTCAGGGTCACTTTTAACAGCCAAGACTATATGCTTTATGAAAAAGCAAAGTTTTAAATCTTGAAAGTAGCGAGAGGTTTCTAGCAGAAAAGCCCGATAACTTAATGCTCTGCCTCCCTTTCTAGTTTAGAAAACTATGAAACACAAGAAAGCCCACGTACCATGAGGTCAAAAATATGACGGGAAGTGATTATTCTAGATTTTGCATGTGAGGAAAATGATTTAAATTCTGTCCATGCACCTCTGAAGTGTGAAACAGATGATCAGAAACAAATTTATCAACTGTTCTATCAAAATTTCTTCAAGAGTGTATTTTACTCAAATTCATTCTTAACGTCAGATAGTGTCATGTCATATGTCAAATGCAAATAAACAAAGAAAGCATCTTTTGTCAAAGTAGTGTGATTTCGCTTGCAAATCCTCTGATGCAAGGTGTCTATTTCAGGCGGTTTAATCATCAACTTACATACGAACATAGGCTGAGGATGGTGGTAATGAGCGTTTTGTAAACAAATGCTGCTCACATTTAGTATTGGGCTTTCTATTTGTTTAAGCCTAGTTCCCTGTTTATAAGATATAATTATACTGCTGAGTTTACGTTTATTTTTTCTCCCTGTAGTATCTCACGTTCAAAACACCGAGCGGGTCAGCTGACCTCTCTGACGTGGAGAGTGCCATCCCCAAAGTCAAGAGTGGCGGCGGCTGCTAACTACGACAAGATTAACGGCACAGGGTGGGAACTTCAACTCACAAACCGTATCGAGGGAGGGAGGGAAAAAGAAACAAAGACATCTACTGGCTTCCACAACAACAACAAAAAACAAAACCCTCACGTCTGTGGAAGTTTCCACCTAATTGTCGTTTTTTTTCCATGCAAACAAACTCAGATGGACACAGGTTTGATCTCTATATATGTAAACGAGCCTACAGCTTAGATATGATTATTTAAAAACAAACAACGAACTTCAAATATATACAGAAGTCATCACACGGACAATACCCACCTATAATCCTCACTAAAACACTGTAAACATAAGCGGTCAGCTACATTTGCAGTGTGGGATCACTGTTTGCTAAAACTAAATGAAGCTTACCCTGCAGGCAGGCAGCTAGCTTCTGTTGCTAGCTACGTTGCCGCTAACTAGCCGTACGTCAGCTAAAATATGCTTACTAAGGAAAGAGAACCTTTGAATGCAGCTCTTTTAGAATAACTGCCTTTATTCGTTTTTTTATGACGACTGTTTCCCGTATAGCTGACACTCTTTGTTTAGCTTATTTACCTCCTCACTGTTACTGGACTCAAAACCCGCATCTCTCCGCCGCCTGTGCTTCTCCTCCACTCCGAGCAGGCGCAGGAGGGACGGATCCTCGCTTAACGCGAGGCCGATGTTGACGGGCCTCGGCCCTCCGGTAGGCAGCTCTGTTTCCTCCGAGCCCAACCTTCCGCGTCTTGTACGTTTCTCCGAACGCAGCCTGCTGCGAAGCGTGCACGGCCGGCCCGGAAAGCGAGCCCGGGCTGGTGTCTGGCTACTCAAGCCCGCGACAGTAGCGGGAGAAGATAATCCGCCTCCCGATGCCGCCATTATTTACTACAAAACAACACGGACGGCGCGCCAGCAGAGAGTGGCTGCAGCGATATGAGTGGCAAGATGACTGCTGCGACGCAAAGGCGCGAGATAGAAAGAGGCACTAGTGCATCATGGGAAAACGAACTTTCCGCCCCGGTCCCCCACCCTAGTAAACTGGAAGGTATGAGAGGTTACTGATGCAAATTGCACACTTACATACACTCTCACAAAAAGAGCCTCAATATATTCACATTCTTTTCTTTTCATTTTATTTTATTTTTAATTATACTTTGGTTGTTCAGTATCTGCAGACTGGAAGTTAATAGACACCTTATGGTCCAGCTACCTCTTTTATATTGCTTATTGTATGCATGTGTTTTTTGGTGGTGTGCCTAATAATTAATTTTTCTTTAACCCTTTCACGCATAGTGACCACCACAGTCGACAGCTATTCAAAGGCTTATATTCTTGTATTTCTGTCAGTGTTACATTTCCTGACACTCACTGGTCAGCCAGTTGTCCACCTAAGTGGACATGTAAAAAAAACTATTTGAAAAGTACATGTTTAAAAAATCGAAGATCAAAAATCTTTTTAATTCATGCCTAAAGATGAATAAAAATACTTAAGAAAAAAAAATCCTGATTGAGGTTGTCATAATTCATGCATGAAAGGGTTAAAGTGTGATTATGTAACCTCTCTTTATGTTGCGCTAACCTGCTGCACCAAGCTGGAATGGCACTTCCAAATTTTTGTATCCTAATTAAAATTACAATGAAGGTTCCCCATATAACAGTCACTTACTTCATGCTATATATGGAAATTTAAATTGTATAATTGTAAAAACGCGTGTTTGTTCAAGCAAAACGTTTGGATATGGTGTAAAATATGCATTTATAATGAAATGATGTCCAAAGTCTGTATTCTAAATAATTATTTGTAAGGGATAGTTTACAAGGCAATACATAGTTTGGAGAAGCCAAGCTGGAGGTAGCACAGTTCGAGATGCTAAGAATTTTATTGGGAGTGACCAGAAAGGTCAGGATAAAAAACGAGTACATCAGACGGACAGCTCAGGCTGAGGGGTTTGGAGACAGAGAGAAAGAGTAAGATGGTTTGGACATGTGCAGAGGAGGGATAGTGCATATACATGCAGAGGGTTCATGTGACAGGGGAGGATACTAAAGATAGGATAAAATGGAAGAAGTTGATCCGCTGTGGTGACACATAAAGAGAGCAGCTGAAAGAAGAGGAGGAAGATACTGACTAAATAAGTTCAACAACAGTAGTAGTATAAGAACTGTGGACTAGGCAGAAAGATGTAAAATTGTTAGTGCTGGTTACTATGAAGTAAGTTAACTCGCAAAAGTCAGTGCCAAAAGTAAATAATCTCTTCAAGGTCAGTGCCACTGCTCTTGGATCCACTCTAAGATCAGTTATAAATGCAATAATATTGACAGGAAATAGGATTAGCATACTGTGTCTGCCTATTTGTAGTGTGTGAGTTTGTTCGTTTGTGTTTATAGCGGTGTTTGGTGCTCTCTGGCCAGGTCACGCTTGAAAATTAAGGTTAAACAAAGGTTCTAATGTCATAAGCAGCAGTACGGTCCACTTCATACCACCGGTGAACTCCACCATCAGTGGTACAACTGGCTGAACTTTATTCAAGCAGTTACACTAATTAGATGTGGTTAAATAAAATTGTTCTTCGATACCAAAATCACTGGGGGTTATTTTGTTTTTTTTGGTAAATCTTAACAGTGATATTTCTATAATACCTAAAATTACTTTGCACACTTAGGATCTCTAGTGGGGGGTTTTCTTAATGCATCTAAAATATGTTAAAAGTATTTCATTTTTAATTTTGTTATTAAATAGAATATTAATTTAGAACCAATGAAACATATGGAGTTAAAATTTAGAAGGTATGTTTCCAGCAGTCTTCATAGACAACTATTAGAGATTGGCATTTTTTCTTCTGGGAAACAAAAATAGGCAAATATTAAACTAAATAAGTTCAAGTGTGTTTTCTGTCCTAAATAACTCTATATGTGTGTGTGTGTGTGTGCGCGTGTGTGTGTGTGTGCGTGTGTGTGTGTGTGTGCGCGTGTGTGTGTGTGTGCAAGTAAGGGAGAGTATTTTTCAGATTTTAAGGTAATTTATAACAGCAAAGTCGAAATAAACAAATTTCTCCTTTTTTTGTTTCAGTTCTATAAAATGTCAAATAAGTACAGATATCTATTCACTTTGATTTTAACGCTGCAGAGTTCATGCATTACTCAGTAAAACATTCATAACTTACATAAAAAGGAAGTTAGTGCAAGTCAGTCTGGTATTCAAAAGTATCACCAGTAAGATGATATAAAACCTAACCACACTGATCCAGCAGAATTGCCCCATTAGTGTTGTAACTGGGGAACCATGTAGTGAGTACTGAAATCTGAGACACTGCAGAATATACTCAATAACTCAATAACGTAGTAGTGTAAAATTATCCAAATGTAGCCACTTAGTCAGATATACCTTCCCCACTTCAACTGCTCTTTCACACAAATAACCCCAGTTACAACCAAGGCATGCAGTAGAGCACTTAGATGGGCTACAGCAAAAGAAACCACACCCGGTGCCACTCCTGAGGGGGACATTCAGGTAGCAGGATCGACAAATTATTATCGTAGTACACTTTGAGGCCATTAGTACCAACTGGGCATTGCAGCTGTGTGGTGCATTCATCTAAATATGGACCAGAGGGACATTTGTCTACAGTACAACCAAGTATTTGGGGGATAGTATCCACACTATTAGTAGTACACTTAATTTAAAAAAGTAATAAATGAATAATAAAGTTTATAAAATTCTAAATAAAAGGCAAGAGTTCAACTAGATGCAGAGATTTAAAGAAATAAGAATTTAATCAAAAAAAACCTCAAAAGAAGTGAGGTGATTCATGAATTACTTACCTTCATACTTATAATTATATTATAATTTAAACTGATATTGTTTTCCACATTATAAACATTTAAATAAATATAATAATATAAAAAGGGACAAAGACAGCACAGGAATTTAAGTACTGTTTAATGCAACAACTTCTGGAAAAAAAAGAAAGAAAGAAAACATTGTGACCGACTGTCTCTTCGCAGAGAACCTTATACACGGCTGTATTGTATGACTTACAGCGTCTGACTTCAGCTAAATACAAAACATTCACACACTTGTAATAAATAACTTGTTAGTCTACAGTGAATAAAATACATTACAGGTAGTGTGGTGGTAATATGGACAGAATTATGGACAAAATTAAACAAGTCCAGCTATCTTCTTTTCAAGCTCTTAAGGACTGTCTGTAGAACATAAAACAACAGACACAATCCTCCATCTGAAAATGATAAAATAGGTGAATTATATAGTTACAGTTAAAGATAACTGACCTCTGGTGGCCGTGTGAGTAAGTGCACATGTGCTGGTGTCGCCACCTTTAGTTTCAGAGCAAGTCGACCCACAAAAAACATAGAACGAGATTTCTAGCATTTCTTTAACATTTTAAAAGTGCAGTTTTACTCACACTAAAGCAGTAGTAGTTGTGGGGTAAACCAAAAAAAGCTGTGAGATTAAAGCGAATGGATAAGAACTAAAGTTTCCTGGTTGACTGTCAGGCGCGTCTCTGCCTCCTGCCTCTGAATCCAAACCAACCTGCTCCCTCACAATGCAAACCCTGGAATGTCTTTCCAGTATAGCTTACTCAGGCATAATTAGTAAGAAGAAATGGCCAGGGTGATCACATAGTTAGAGTACTACCTGGTCTGTACAGGGCTGTGCAGTCTTCTCCCAACGCTAACATTTTGATGAACATTTAACCTAAACACGTAGGGACGAGTTGTAGTCTCTTCCCTTTATATTATGTATTTTCTGCTCCCTCCTGTCGCTCGGTGTGGGTGCTCTGATGAGCCTTTAGGCTGCTTTCTCTTATAAAGCTCTTTGAACAGGTGAGGCAGGTGTATCTCGAGTTGTGAGTTGTAGCCGTGTGTGTGCTGAGCTGCTTGGTTTGAGCAAAGCTCTTGTCACACTGTGTGCGCGCATGTGGTTTGTGCTTGATCTGCTTGTGTGCCCGTAGGGCGGAGACAGAAGGAAATATGAGATCGCAGTCTGCTTCAGGACAGGGAATCTGGAGCTCGGAAGAGGGGCAGCCATCTGTTGCAGGGTCATTGTATTCTTCATGGTTATCTGCTCCCTCTTCTTGTTTTATCCTCTTGCCGTTACCAGTCATCTCTTTAGCTGCATGCTTGGGTTTACGCCCACGCTTTTTGCCTTGCGGCTTAGCGTCGCAGTTTACCTTCCTGGCAAATTTCTCCTGATGCTGCAGGAGCTCTTCCTCCGTCTGGAAACTCTGACGACATTTGCAGCACTGGAAGGTATTGAGGTCATCAGCCTGTTCAGGGGGCTGGGGGTGCACCGCAATGCGATGGCTGCGAAGTCGTGACGGGCTGGGGAAGGAAGCACCACAGTCCCTGCAGGGACACTGCCGTTCTTTACACTCGTGTCGTCTGTGTTGGTTCAGCTGCAAATTATTAAACAGTCAGAAACGGTATACTGGAAACCTCCTGCACAGAAAACAAGCTTTAAAATGCATGTCGTGTCCTCACCTCAGAGAAGGTAAAGAAGCTTTTCTGGCAGTAAGAGCAGACGAAGGCCTTCTCCTCTGTGCTGTGGGTGGCCTGATGCTTGCTGAGCTCCTCAGAAGAGGAGAAGAACTTCTCACATTTGTAGCATGTGAAAACGGTGTTACTCTGCAAAATCAGAAGAAATATATATATATTTTAAAATGTATTCTGTAAAACTTCATGGTAACAAATTTAATGAGCAACAATGTAAATTTCCAGAAAGTGGATTTTGTTCATGTGGATGCAGCGTTTCATCTCTCATCACAGTCGCACAACCATGAAACTGAAACTTGGACCACTGACTAACACTGTGCCATGAGCTCAGTTTCATGAGTGCTAATATTGAAATTTCTATGACCACTGATGACCATGAGTGCTAATCGCAGCACTGTAATCTGGTGAAAGATGTACTTTAAAGCCCCGTCCTCAGTTCAGAAATGGCTGTTCCCTTTTAACACAATTGTCCTCCTTGACTCCCTGCTCAAACCACATGTATAAATCCTCATCAGTGGAAAAGTGGCCACTGGCCTGTAGGTGTAAACATACGGTACTGCATATTCTTGGCCTGGACTTTCATAGGTCTGCTGTGCTGTGCCATCCACTAAGCCATAGGGTTGTTGGCACATAACCACATTCACTACATTACTCCGTTTGTTTGCCTGTGTGAGTTGGTTCATGGTACACATTGACTTTCATATGTCCCTGATTTGCATATTAACAATCATGAAACTGAGCTCATGGCTCATTGTTAGTCAGTGGTGCTACTTTCAGTCGTTATGCAACCAAACTGTTTATAAAGTAGGAAAAAAAACCTGCAGTCAGCTAAGCCTGAAGAAGTCACTGTGATGATATACAGAATCAACTTTTTGTATTAATGGGCAATTATCAAGAAAACAGCGTGGGTTGCTCTTCATCATTCAAACATATTTTTAGAATTTAACAGTTCCAGCTTTTCATATACATAGACTGTATAAAAAAGATCTAGTCCTGATGTCTGTAGCCATGTTGTGAAGTTAAGTAACACTACACATTCACAGGGTACCATAAACAAGAGCTGACCTGAAGCCTACCCCTTAGAACTCTTAGAAGAAACTTTACAGCTTGAACATTATCTTGTAAACTAGCTGGTGAAATGCAGTTAGTAAAGTCACAAATCATGTGAGAAGTATGTCTGCTTTCTCTGTTGATATCTATACAATCTTTCTGTAACTAGAAGAATCTCCCCCTGCTGGTCACTGAAAAGAATGCAGGTTTGAAACACCTTTGCTTTAGCTTGAAACCTTGATTATAATCAGTGCACCTGTGTCTTAGTTTTTAAATTCTCCGTAGACAGATCTGCATGATCACAAAAACGTGTGATGATGTCTTCCATCATTTATTTATAGTCTATGCCCAGACTTGCTGCTTCTTGTTTTCTATACCAAAATGATTATTTTTTATTAATGTGTCATAAATTAATACACATTACACATGAACTGCTGGGCGTGTTTAGCCTGTTTTTCCGACCTGCTGCAGCTGCTGCTTGTACTGGTCCCGATGACTCTTTCTCATGTGTCTCTCCTTAGCTTTGGAGTTACAGAAGGTGATGAAGCACTGGAAGCACTGCAGACTCTCATGCTGATCTGCGTCACAGTGAGAAGAGTTATTCAGTAAGGGTGGACTGGTCATCAAAGCATGTCAGCTGTTAATGTTGCTGCGACTATGGCAGTTAGAAAGAGAAGTCCCATTAATGTAAAATGTTATCTTACAGGGGGCAACCAGTGTCTCAGTCTTTATCTCCGCAGAGGGGGACCTCATGTCGTTTCCAACAACCACCTGCTTGATCTTCATCATTTCCATGCTTTCGCACATCACCCAGCCCTGTAAAGCTGCAACATGAGAGACATGTGACACAGAACTGCAAACATCAAGCAGCTACAAGAGATTGCAATAAATAATAATAATAAAAAAGAAAACAAACAAGCTCCCCACCCCGCCACTGAGTTAACGGGATGATTCAGGGAGGAGGTGGTCCTATATAATTCAGATCAGCTAGTATAAATAAAAGCAGCTCACGTTAGGCCTAAGCTAACTACTTACCAGAAGGATGGAGGTGAGGGATGCTGATCTGCAACTAATAGCGACATGACTCCACTGATATATTCAACCGGCACTATATCTTTGTTATGCAGCCTTCCGCCTACTCTGACGCTGCGCATTTTCACTTTAAATAGGCATTCAATAAACAAGCAGAGGTTCGTAAACAATTTAAAAACGCCTTCTTACCGTTCAAAGCATCCACTGGGCGAAACGAAGCAGCAGAGTAAACGTGCCAAAGTCACGTGACACGAGACCGTCCGCTATCGCGAGATTGTTAAACTACACTTTCGCCCTGATTTTTCCCACTGAACACCTTTATCTCAAATGTTGGTTTCTACACACATCTAGAGAAGGAGTTTTATTATGAATTACTGTCAGTATTTTTATTTTTTCAAGATAGTTTCAACATACATCCGTGATGATGAATAGAGTGAAAAGGAACAGGAACCACGGCATCCTTGCAGTGCACCAGATTTATGGAGTTCAAATGATTTTACTAATCAACCAATCACAATGCAGCACAGGGCTGCAATTAAGAGAATGGAGGAAAATTACACATATTTAAACCTGAGACTACCGATCTTAAATATATTAAAATGTTAACTCTACCTTGTTTTCACAGTGAACTTATAAAAACTGTGTTCAAAGACTTTGTTGCATGTAAATGGAACAGGCTACAAAAACAAAACTATGAATTTCCATTTGCTGATTTCATTGAAACATTTTTAACTGTTTTATTTGTCTACCTGAAACTATTTGAGTGTGACATAAATGTGTGCTTTATTATTTAGCTGTTTGTACATTGTTCTGTTTCCTTCATGCATAGGCCTCTCTTAAAAATTCTTGGTATAAATGAGACTACCTGTTTAAATAAAAGATTTAGTTATAATAATATTAATAATAATTAAGACTCAAGGTGATTATTATAATTAATCTTTTTTGCATACAAGTAAAAGACATGAAAAACAAGAAAAAAAGAACCACAAGAAGAAGTCTTTATTAAAGTATCATAGAACTTTATTGGTAATATTTTTCCACAAGGCAGACACATCAATGCAACGCTTGATGAAGAGTTGACGGCAACTGAGTGAGACGGCATGTTCTCTTTTCTTTAAATAATCTGTGAAAGACAAGCACAGGGTTCTGGGGGAAGGAAAAATAGATCAAGGAGTCGAAGAAGTCGTTCAAGCCCTTGCCTGCTTCTGCTGCTGAAATTCAGCAATTCGGCTTTCCATGACAGGCCTAAAGTGCCTGATCAATCCCTGGGAACACAGATGAAAGAACAGAGGAGTGTTGATTAGTTATCCTGCTAGACGTGAGGCAGAAAACAAATGGGGAGCTTTACAAATAATACAATATGTAATCAAGCTACTTGCTAATCGATTGTGCAAAGTGCAACGCAAACCACTTGGCAACCTCTGGTTGCCACTTGTTTCTATGCATGGGTGAGGCTTTAAATGTTGTATTTTTTAAATCTGTAACATTATCGTCCTTGCATTCGGTACACGTCACACACAGTAAGTATACCTAATGCATTTTTAGGAATTTTGCTGAGTTTCCCCATTAATAAATCCATTAAGATGTGAGATGCATTTACCTGCACAGGCCACGCCGCACCGTCGCCCAGGGCACAGATACTGTGCCCCTCGATCTGCTTGCTGATCTCCCAAATCATGTCGATCTCTGCTGAACGTGCATCACCACTCGCAAAGCGCCACATCATCTTATTCATCCAGTCCACTCCTGCAGAAAAACATGACAGGAAAAACTCACATGTTTTAAATTAATGAAGGTGGGGGAGAAATATTAAGGTGTGAAGTGAAGAGGCATTTACCCTCTCTGCACGGCGTGCACTGGCCACAACTTTCATGCTTGTAGAATTCAATCAGGCGGGCAATGGCTTTAACAATGTCAGTCTGCAAAAGTAAAACCCATACACCAGTTTAACAACAGTTTTCTGCATTTCTTATTACCCTAAATATATTATAGAGTTGGCAAATTTACCGATTTGTCCATGACGATGAGGGCCGCAGTGCCCAGCCCAGTCTGTGCCTGAATAAGACCATCAAAGTCCATCAGTACGTCTTCACACACGCTCTTGGGGATGAGGGGTGTTGAGGACCCACCAGGAATTACGGCCAGCAGGTTATCCCAGCCGCCACGCACCCCACCTACCAGACAGATGTTTGTTCCAATTTAGTTAAAAAAAAAGAAGAAGAAAAAAAAGAAGCACTTACGCTGTGCTTAAGCTAAGCTGTCTTAATCTTTTCACTCCGTGACCCCCTTCATGCAGGAAGACTTTGACTACTTCTGTTTTTTTTTTTTCCCTATCGGTCAAAAATGATGTGATTTTTACATTTTTAGTGCATTATGTACCTGCGTGTCTCTCAATGAGCTCTTTCAGAGGAATAGACATCTCCTCTTCTACTGTGCAGGGGTGGTTGACGTGCCCAGAGATGTTAAACAGCTTTGTGCCCGAGTTTCTCTCCCTGCCAAAGGTGACAAACCATGAGCCTCCACGACGACAGATGGTGGGCGCCACAGCTACAGTCTCCACATTGGCGACAGTTGTCGGGCATCCAAATACACCTTCAAACACATGAGAGGGAGTGGTGCTGACATTTGAGATGTGCTTTTATTTTAGCAAGAACAACGAGGGGCCCAGCAGAAGAAGCAGCAGTGAGGAAAATGTGAATAATACAGAAACGTTTTTATTCTAACCCTAACTCTGTAGGTAGGAACTCACCCACATCTGCAGGGAAGGGGGGCTTCAGACGGGGCTTCCCCTGCTTCCCTTCCAAGGACTCGATAAGAGCGGTCTCCTCTCCACAGATGTAGGCTCCGGCACCACGCATCACAAACACATCAAAGTCATAACCAGAGCCACAGGCGTTCTTTCCAATTAGCCCAGCAGCGTAGGCTTCATTAATGGCCACCTAAGAGCCAGGAGAGAGAATATGAGGCTTAATCTGGATTAATTACAATGAACATGAGTTGAATGGAAGTGCAGCTATTTTTTTTGCCTGAATTACCTCCACCTAATATAGATTACTGTACATGTGAGCCTTTTTTTTTTAATTTAGCCACATTACTGAGTTTAATATAATCTGAAAGTATGGAGCTTATTACCAGTATCCAATATAACATTTAAAAAAAACAAACAAACAAACACTTAGTTTCCCATTCCTAGGCCTTGAAAAATAAGACTCATTTAATTACTTTAAATATGGCTAAAGGGCATTATGATAAATAATATTACATGTTGTAATAATATTCTATTATAAGCCCATTTTTTAAAATCAGATTTCACACTTTATATTAATATTTTAAATCCGGAAAGAAAATTCATCTATAAAGCTTTAGAATGAAATGTACTGGAGCCTGCTGGTGTCATTGCTAGAAGCACACAGGATGGCTGCTGTCAGCCTGCAGCTAAGTTTATATTATAATCAGCCAAACTTACAGACCCAGGGAAGACTAGCTAACACACAGGTAGCTTTCATGAGAGCAGTTCAAACGTTTTTTTTTCCTACATGTTGAAGCCTGACAAGACTGTGACTGGCTTTTTAACTTGCGTAAAATCTTTGAAATAAAAACATAAAAATATATATATTGATCTTTACTGGTCAGCTTTAACTACAAACAAAATATTTTAGGTAAAAACACTAGTTTTAAATACGGTCACTGCTATGCCAGTTGAGAAGCTGATTTTCCTTCTCTTCGTTTTGTTGCTGTGCTCCAGCGCTCAGTTATAAGTAATAGTAATAAGTAATAATATTCTTCACTGGTATGAAAATGTTTGCAGAGAGATATTCCAAAATCTTATCGGTTGTGGACCACTTTCATCTTGTAATTGTGCTATAAGCTAAAAAAAAGAAGAAAAAAAAAGAGGAGCTAAATTTTAACCGAGGTCCCTTAGACATGCATCGACTAAAGTTCTGTTTACAATCAACTGTAGTGTTGATATAAAGTGTTTTATTTTGGATTCTTTGCATTTTGTCCATAAATTTAAGATGACAGTGAGGTGTACAATAATTTTTAAAGACTTAATCTCAGTTGTTTCTATCCATCTGTACCTGCAGGTTGGAGGACTCGTTGTAGAACTCTCCTCTGATGTAGATATAAGCAGCACGGGCTCCCATGGCCCTCCCGGCAATCAGGCAGCCTTCGACCAGCTTGTGTGGGTCATTCCTCATGATTTCCCTGTCCTTACAGGTGCCCGGTTCTCCCTCATCTGCATTCACCACCAAATACTTTGGTCTAATGTATGAAAACAAAAGCAAGTCAGTATAATAAAGATTACTGTCACAGTAGTGAGTTTATCTTCCACAAAGGCTACAGAATGCATGGCGATTTTTGACTTTTGCTACCATTAAGGGGTGATAATTGGCTGACAGAAAAAACAAAGTGGTTCAAAATAAATCTGCTCCGTTTTATGAAAACTGGTTGAACTAAGCACACCAGAAGCATTCTTTTTTAAAAATGAGTCCCAGTTAAATCGTAAGCGATTGTATTTGCTAAAAATGCACATATGAGTTTTACTGATCCAAATGTAGTTTAGTTCTTGTAAAATGTTACAACTTAGCACTAAAATTGTAAAATGACATCTGTGTCCTCACTGACCGGCCATCACTGGGCTTGTTCATGAAGCTCCACTTCATGCCGGTAGGGAAGCCGGCTCCACCTCTCCCACGCAGGCCAGAAACTTTAATCTCATTGAGAATCCAGTCAACTCCCTTCAAAAGAATTTCCTTAGTTTTGTACCAGTCGCCACGTTTTAAAGCCCCATTCAGCCTGTGGCACAAATTTGAGAAGGTCACGACTGTATTTTTGTTTGTTAAACCTCTCACCTTGCATCAAATCCACAACAGAACAACACGGAGATGTTACCTCCATTCATGTCGGCCATAAAGGTTGGTGAAGATTCTGTCCTGATCTGCCAGCGGTCCAAATTTTGTTTTCTTAGGAGCACTCTGTCAGAACAGGAAAGAAAAAAAGCAAACTGTTACTATAGTTGTAAGGACTTAATTTGTTTTATGATGGTTTTAACAACATAGATCAGATACCTGTGCTGTGCTGTTGTATCGCGTGATAGCAGTCACGGCGCCCTGACTGATAGCAGCTGGGGCACGGGCCACCCCACTCACCACAGAGCGAGAAAAGGACAGCATCCTTTCTGCAGGATAAAAAAAAAACAACAACACTGAGGCTGAATCATTTTCATTTACAAACACAAGTAAAAGAAAGCTGCACGGGTACAAAGAGCCGCTGTTTAACCTGCTGTGACATTGAAAAATGCTCCAAAACCAAGAGCTGACGTCACAATGCTTATAACCACATTTTACACGGTGAGTGGTCATAATGGGGACAGCTTTGGCTCAGGGGGCAGAGGTAGTCCAGTCTGCATACCGAAGTATCTCTGAGCAAGATACTAAACCCAGAGTTTCCCCCGATGAAGAAATCAAAGTGTGAGTGTTTGCACAAAAGCAGACAAGGCACTTCTCTTTAGAAAAAACGCTTGTGTGAATGACACTTGTAGTAAAAAGCTCACAGAGTGCTGAACTTCAAGTCCATGCTGAGCAGAGTAAATGCGTCTGTACTAGTTTGTGAAATACTCTGTTGTAAATGTAAAAAAAACAGTGAGTGTCCCTTTCTGTCTCAGATGCCACATTTGGCATTTGACATTTGCTGACATATCAGTACCAATATCGTATTTACTGTTGGTCTGGGTGTTACTCAACTTCACTGCATCAACAACGTTATAACAGTGTCTTCTGATCACCATAAGTAGCTATTTAATGGCGCTCTCGGCTAAAAACAATACAAATCACGGACTAAAAATACCTCAACCGGAAGTTTATAAAATAAATACAAAACAGAGAGCACCGAAAAAACAGCTGAAATTTCATTTCAGCACCACAAACTCAGACTAACTGTCAGTTTTTGCGGATATTAGCATGATGTATTTCTTACGGATGTCCAGTGCTAACTCTTTATGATGTTATGTCAGAGCTAACCGAGTTAAGTAACGAAGGTGAAGGCGACAGCCAGCGATGTTATCAAACTTAACCCTGCAGCTGGGGCTATTTGATCTCACACAGTCGCTAATAGGGCGAGTGATAACTGGTCAAAAGCGATCAGGTCGGCCTCGCTTAGGTGTGATGACAGGAGTACACACACTGCTGACCTCCATAGTCAGATAGCTACCGCTAGCC